>PVJS01014842.1:0-39756 GCA_004027185.1 Glis glis | reverse complement strand
CCTTCTTTGTCCATCTAAAGATTTCTTCTTCTTCCCTTCTAAGTCCCTTCTAAGTCCCATTCTATCTAGCTCCCACAGATTAGGGGGGACATCCGACTTTTTACTCTTAGTGACTTACTAATATCACTTAGCATAATGTTCTCTAGTTCTCTCCATTTCCCTGCAAATGATGTGATTTTGTTCTTCTTTGTGGCTGCGTCCCTTTCTAAAAGGGATGCCCGGGCTCTCCAGCTTGCCACAGCCCTGTATCCAGTGATAACTGTGGTGCTGATTGGTGTTACAGCCAGCCAGCTTCTCCCATTTTTACACATGGTGAAGCTTTTCTACACATTTGATTTTGTAACTTTTTGCTAGGCCAATGGAACATCACCCATCTAATAGAATATTCAAAGGCTTACAAAATAGAGCTCGGTTGAAATTTTGCTATGCTCTTTATTATATGTATAATTTTGAACAAGTTACTTAACTTCTTTGTGTGTCAGTTTACAAATTTGTGAAATGAGAGTAGGATTACCTTGCAAAGGTTATATTAGGGATTCAAGAAAATATACATTGTAGTGCCTGGCACAAAATAATACTGAATAAAGACTAGTCGTTATTATTGTTAGTGTTGTTGGTAGTGTTTGGTTCTTTCTAAGTGCTGTTTTGTAGAGTGAATTACCTCATCAAATCTTTCCTTTGATAACATTCAGTAATTCTTGATTTAAAAATGAAAGAACTGTACTAGATGTGATAATATTTGTATTCCCCACAAACTGTTATATTTTGCATTTTCTCACAATTATATTGTACTTAATTGGTTGCTTTGTTTTCTTCTTCAAAAAGTGTAGCTTCAGCCGGGCGTGGTGGCGCACCCTTGTAATCCCAGTACTTTGGGAGGCGGAGACTGGAGGATCCGGGTTTGTGGCCAGCCTCAGCTCTCTCTCTCTCTCTCTCCCTGTCTCTCTCTCTCTCTCTCTCTCTCTCTCTCTCTCTCTCCTTAGTGAGGCCCTCCGCAGTTTTGTGAGACCCGGTTTCAAAATAAAGTATAAAAAAAAATAGGGCCGGGGGCGTAGCGCGGAGGTAGAACACCCCTGCGTTCAATCCCCAGTACCTCAAAAAAAAAAAAAAGTGTAGCTTCTGATGCTTCTACTTAACTCTGAATATACTTTTTTATATGTAACTAGAGACATAGAGTAGTATTGTAATATAAATTATTTGTGGCTTACATGGTTTTTCTCTTTCTTATAATACTTTGAAATATATTTCTATTAGCATTTATTTCTTTGTTCCTAATCTACATCTAAGTTCAGTTATCGAGAAAAATCAAGACAATAAAAATATGGAATACGGAGAAATAGATATAAAAATAACCCTCTGATGAAATGAAGCTAGGATGACAGAAGTTCTTCTTGCATTTTCTCACAATTGAGGCAATAAGGGAACTTCACTGGGGGAGGAAATCCCCACCACATTCTAGAAAGTAGGATAGGTGCTTTAGCATTTGCACCTATCCTACTTTCTGGAATATGAGAAGCATATATATACTTCCTCCCTGTTTTCTTCTTTAATAGTAAATAATATTGTCCAAGAGGGACTCCAAAATGGAGGGAGGAATGGAAAATGAGGCCCTTTAGTTTGATCCGATTTGAGGATTCCATTTCTATTTAGCTATCAGAGAAGAACAGAACTAAACAGTTGAAATCAGTAATTTATGGATGTAAGCATCCTAGGCAATGGAACTTAGAATTGTCTCATCAGAACAAGCTCATTCTGAGAAAGTTTGATGCTGGTATTCTGCATTGTGGTGTGTGCATGTGTGTGTGTGTGTGTGTGTGTGTGTGTGTGTGTGTGTGGAGAGAGAGAGAGAGAGAAAGAAAGAATATGAATGAGAACATGACATGATGTGTGGTCGGCCATACAGAGACACAGAGAAGACTAAGACTGAAAAAGAAATGGGCAGCCAGGGCCTTCAGTCTGGTTGACATCTCTTCATCCTGCCCTACCACTTCAGGAAGCAGATTTGTGTACACACACACACACACATACACACATACACACACCTCTTTTATAGGCACCGTCTTTCCCCTGGCTCAATAGGAACTGCTTTTCTCCCAGAGTTCTGCTTCTTTGGGGAGGGAGGGTCCTTCTTCAATAGTCTTTCTGTACATCTAGAGTAGACAACAAGATACTTTTGATTTTTGCTCATAGATGCAAGTAGACATTGGTTTGTTTTCTCCTGAGCAAAACCTAGTGAGTGCCATCCAGGATGCTAGGGCAGTGGACCTAGATATTTTGCTTAACAACCTCAAACCCTAAATAAGAAAGGTCTGAAATGAATAATCTACACATGGGAATGCATGTCACATTGGAAGAGCAGACCAGGGGGGGAGTCCACAGTGAGACTGGGGTTAGCTTGCTACCCGAGCCAGAGCAGAAGCAGAGGAAACAAGTGCAACAGGTAAGTGAAAATCTGTTGTCAGGACTGCTCACATAAAGCTCCCAGAAAGAAGCTCTAGCAATTTGGTTTTTCCTCATTTGTTGGGAGTTCTTGTAAATACTTTTAAAGAAGGAGGAAATCTCTTCTTATTTTCGTTGTTGTTCCTTCTCATTATTCTCATTATAGTCATTCTATTTCTACCCTATTTGCACCATGGGCTTTTTATAGATTATTAATCTTTCTATAATTATTTTTCAGAAAGAATTTTGTGGTTGTATTAGATTGTCTGATGCTTATTAAATCTTTATTGAGTCCTGATGATGCAATTAATCTGTGAGTCTTGTTTGCATTCTGCTATAAGGATGTTATTTCATCAACATATGTATGCCGAGTATACTTCATCAACATGCTCATTAAGAAAGGGCTAAAGATGTTTAGCAGAGAAACTTGATAGCTCACTTATTTTTTACTTAATAAAGTATATAATAATTTTGTTCTGAGATTCCCTGACCAAAACACTTTTATCTGATGGAAATATTTCTGGGGGAAAAATTTACACCATGAGATGCATTACAGTGTCTTACTATAGATTATTTAGTGGAGGCTCTTTCTTAATGAAAATTTATAAAAAATACATCCAGCATTTCTGTCCATTCTTTGTGTTTTTGAACAAGCAAATTCATTATAAAAGCCCTTTAAATTTTTCTACATGAAGGAAGAAAGTCTTCCAGTGTGCAATATATTAATCCTATATATGCCTAGATTAAAAACATTCATTTTTATGATTGAGTCTATAGGAAGCAGATATCAGCTTATCTGAAATAACAGTTTTAATTTATTTAAAACTTATATTTAGGCAGATACACTTAAAATACACCCTACTATAGGTCATCTTATTTCTGTAGAAAGGTCTTCAGAAACTCCTTAGTGGAGCACAATGGTTGGAATAGAGCTGTCCCCACTCTTGGCAAAATGAGGCTCACGAAGAAATTATCTCACTTAATATTTCTGAAATAAAAAAGCAATTCTAAAATGTATTAGACTTTGTGGTGTTTTTTTCCTGTATTTTAATATAGCACTGGATTAAGTGTTTTCCTTACCATCCCCAGGCCTTAAGACAGTTTCTTTCTGCCCTATAACAATATGGCTTGCGCTCATACTTGTATCCCTTAATCTCCTGAAACTGCAACTTTTTTACAGGAATTAAATGAAATCTGTTCATTTACCTGGAGAAAAATGATGAACAATGTTTTCAATTAACTTTAGAAAAGTGTACACAATTACACTGAACAATCCGATCTTTCCAGTATCTAGAGGCTTGGCTTTAATGAAGAAAAATCTTAAATAATCTTATATATTTATAAAGTTGGGTTGCTGGTTACTCAATAAGAATTTATTGGCTTACCTTTTAAAAAAATGGTTTGTAGGCCGGGCGTGGTGGTGCACGATTGTAATCCCAGTACTTGGGAGGCGGAGACCGGAGGATCCGGGTTTGCGGCCAGCCTCAGCTACTTAGTGGGGCCCTCCGCAACTTTGTGAGACCCGGTTTCAAAATAAAGTATAAAAAAAAATAGGGCCGGGGGTGTAGCTCGGAGGTAAAACGCCCCTGGGTTCAATCCCCGGTACCACAAAATAAAACAAAAGTGGTTTGTTTCCAGAGCATAGCTTGCCAAATGACAGAGCTCTGTTTAGGGGAAGCTGACTTAAGTTTGTGCTTTCCCTTTTTCTTTGGTTGGAGAATGAGGAGTGGTACAGAGATGAAGAGGGAAAGACGGAAGGATCTGCCAAATAAGTGCGAGGGATGTGTGGTGTTTAAGGACTTTCTTCCCATATAGACATATTCCTAAAAGAAGGCAGAGCATCCAGGGTTTGCTCAAGCCCGTAAGAGTGATGGAAAGGTCTGATGGGCATCTCTCTGGCGCAGGTCGCAGACCTATGCTACTGTATCATTTCTATGATGATCTGCGCTCCAAGAAATCAAACCTGTTGTAATTGGGAGGTACCTTTATCAAATTCTGAACACTGCTTTTTTATATACTCTCATTTCTTAGATATTTTATATATCCCATTAAGCACATCCTTAGCTCCCTACATGAAAGAAAATTGACATTCAAATGGGTTCATAAAATGCAAAAGAACTCTAATTCACCAACAGCCAGATCAAGGTAAATCCTGGCTGTTTTTAAATTGAAACCTGAATAGCCTCTTTTTCTGCTCTTTAGAATACCCAGTCCTACTTTGAACCATTGCTGAACCCTCTTGGACTACTGCTATTTAATAAATTTAATAGATAATTCAAACAGAGAGGCCTTGGGTATGGTTGGGAAGTGAAAAGAAATGATCAGAAGATGAAGGGGCAGAGAGAGTCCTGAAAGAGAACATATCATAAGTATTTCATATAGATAGAAGTGAAATCCTGCTCTGATCTTTAATAAATCAATAGCATGAGTATAGAATATTCTCTATGTTGACTAAGAGTTATTAGAGATTCACTGGGCCCTGTGGATTCCAGAAGATCTATTGTGGTTATGGCTACATAATAGAATAGGGAGTGAATGGTCTTGGAAATCCATTCGAGGAAGGTTACCAGGGCCAACTAGAGATCACATTGCACCTATAAACAAGAGCCGGATATTTGACTTTGAAGTAAGATGATTCAAGAGTCATCCCAGACTTCCTCATCTCTGTGAATGTGTCTTTGCCTCTAGAAGAGATCAGAATTCATTCACTTCTGTCTGCATTATTACTGCCGTTTGCTTTCCTGTAATGTCGTTTCTTCATAGTAGCCAAAGTGTACTTTTAAACGTGTAATTCAGGTCATGCCACTACTCTGAGTACAGTCCTCCAACTGCATTTCATTGTGCAGACTCCATACCTTGCCTTCAATACTCTGTGATCCAGCTCCTCCCACCCTCTATGCCCACCTTCTCCTGCTCTCTCCTTGGCTTATGATTCTTTCAGCACAAAAGTCTTCCCATCCCTCAAACATCCTGGAATGCATTCCTGAATTCCTCCTTAAGAACCCTTGAAGTAACTTTCCTTTCATTTGGGAATCTCTTCTATCAGTCTTCCCAAGACTGATTTTTTTTAATAAACCACTCAAATATCAATTTAAATGTCACCTCTTCAGAGAAGAATTCTCTGATCACCCAATAGTTCTTTTGTCTTTATCAACTCAACCTATACAACTTTCTTTTAGAACGTACCACCACTAACTTCTTTGTTTATTCATTGTCTCTCTGTGTTTGTCAGCTTTTTTTGCTGTGACCAAAAATACCTAACAAGAACAACTTAGAGAAGGGAAGGTTTATTCTGATTTGTAGTTTTAGAGATTCAGTCCATGATCAGCTGACTCCAAGGCAGAAACATCTCTGTGGAAGGGTGTGGCAGAGGAAAGCTGCTCAGCTCATGGCAGCCAGGAATCCAGGCATGGTGGGGTAGGGACAGATATAGTCCTCAAAGCCATGCCACCAGTGACCTACTTCCTCCAGCCATGCCCACCTCAGAACCTTGCTGCCACAGAGACTGTGCTTCCAACACTTGAGCTTTTGGGGGACATTTCATATCCAAACCATAATACTCTCTATCTCTGTTCCATTCAGCATTCTTACAGCTATAATCTAAAGTATTGGCCATGTAACTTAGAGGAAAGAAGATTTATTTTCCTACAGTTTCAGGTTCAATCCATGTGAGGCCTGGGGCCATGGATCTCAGGGCATGGTGACAGGAAGCGGAGAGAGGAGGAGCACATGGGCTGTGCTCACATCATGGAGGCCAGAAGCAAGAGAAAGTCAGGGGGAGGAGGAACCTTATGTAATCCCCAAGGCCACACACCCAGGGACCGATCCTCCAGCCACACCCTACTAGTACCACCCAGGTAAATCTATTGCAAGGGATTTATCCACTGCTGGGATTACAACCCTCATGACTCCACTATATCAACCCTGAATATTAATAAATGAGCTCTTTAGGGGACATTTTATATCTAAATGTAACAACCTCTCCCTCACATTAGAACATAACATTATGAAAGCAGAGATCCCCAGCTAGCTCCTTGACTCTTTTAATGTGGAATTTAATAAATATATGAAAAACTAGAAAGGAAAAGGGCCCTAGTCCTAGTGGATGAAGACAAAATAAAAGGGGGGGTATATTAAGAGGCACTGAGTTCACAGTCAGTAAAGATATTTATACAGAGGCTCAGTAACTGCTTGATGGAAATAATGTGTGGGGTATTTATTTAATGGTTTAATATTTATTGACCATTTGTTATATATCAGTCACTGTGAAAAACACATGGCTATACAAAGATGAAAACTTTCCGTGCCTTTCCTCAAGGAGTTTATATCTGAGAGGAAAAAGCTATGTGATCAAAACCTTACACATGCAATGTGATGCTGTACTAGAGCTGTACATATGTATACACAAGGTACAGGGACAGCCATAACTAGCCTGAAGAAGGCAGGGTGTGGGAAACTCATCTGAGCCCTGAACAGAGGAACTTCCCAGATGGATGAGGTCCTAAGGAGGACTTCCCCAGTAAGATAGCAATGTAAAGAGAACATGGTGTGTGCTTTAAGAAGTGTAAATAGCTCAATATGGCCTTAGTGAAAGATGTGGAGAGGTGGGGTGAGAAAGACACTAGTAATGAAAGAGGGGAGAGACAGGGAGAAGGGCAGGAGAGAGATCAGGAAGGGCCCGCCTGCAGCTATCAAGAATGCAGATGTTATCTTGTGGGCAGAGAGGAGCCACTGTGTGAGGGTCAGGTTTTCACCCCTGAATGAGGACCACCATTGCAAGAGAGAGGCTGCAGGGGTGAGACTGGAGGGAGCTTACAGTTGTTTAAGCAGCCACGTCAGAGATTACAGAAGCATAAGTTGGGGTACCCATTAATTTAGGGTAGTAAAATCTGGCCTTCAGTTGGCCTCCAGATCTTCAATTCAAAAGTTGTTCGAAGGTTCAAATGAGCAAAAGGGAAAACAAATACTCACATACCACCCGTGTTTCTTCTTTTACTCTCCCAGCTCGTATCTGACTCATCAGCAAGTCTTTTTACTTCTACCTCAAACAATATCTTGAATCCATCCTTCTCACCACCTTTACTACCACCGCCTTTTGTCTAAACTCTGCAGTTGCCCCTCACTGGCTCCTTCCTCTAGACCCCCCACCGTCCATTCTCCACACAGCAATGGAGTCATCTTTCTGAGAAGTCAATTAGACCATTTCACTCCCTTGCTTATAATTTCAATGAACAGTTGGAATTAAATTCTAATGCCTTTCCCTGATCTCTAAAGCAGTGTCTTTGCTTACTTCTCTGATTTCATCTTTAAGTTACTTTATAACTCAGACTTATTGGCTTTATCTTGTTTCCTTTGTCTGAAACATTCTTCTCCAGATCTTGTCATGGTTTTATCTCTTCTTGTCAATCAAATCTTAAATCATGTTGCTAATTGGTATCAAAATTATTTATATGTTTGTATAAATTTATATGTATAAATATTGCCTTTCCTTACCATACTGTAAGATGTTTGAGAACAAAGACCTTGCATATCTATCTTGTCCTCTGTTGTATCCCAGCACATAGCACAGGGCCTGGAACATAGTAGAATATGTATACATTTTTTTAGAATGAGTAAATAAATAGAAGAAAAGAACTACATCCTTGCTAGGTGCATTGATTCATGCCTGTAATCCCAGTACTTGGGAGGCTGAGACAGGGGGATCAAAGGTTCAAGGCCAGCCTCACCAACTTAGTGTGACCCTCAGCAACTTAGCAACATCTTGTTTTAAAATAAAAAGTCAAAAGGACTGAGGGTGTAGCTCAGAGGAAGAATGCCCCTGGGTTCCATCCCTAGTAGCGCGCTCATACACACACACACACACACACGCGCGCGCGCGCACACAGAACTCAATCATGGTGCATTTAATTGCCTATCTCCTGAGAACAATTTAGCGGTATCTCTTTCCCTTCTTTGTTTGGTTTGCCTTTGTTTTACAGCCAGGAATCTCCCTTATGTCTAAGTGCTCCAGTCAATACAGGTGGCTTTTGTTTGCAAATGGAAAACTGGCAGTCCTCTCACCTTCCTGTGTTTAGAATGTTTGCATGGAGTAAGGCAACCCACAAATCTGTTCTGAACCTTACCAGGTGAGATTGGGAAGAGAAGGAAGGGGAGAGGGAGACCATTTTCCTTGAAGACCATGTAGCACAAGTCTACAAATACTGCAGTAACCAGGACCATTGATTTTCCCAGTGTGGTCCTATTATCTGCAATTTATTATTAAACATTTCAGTATAAAGATGTGATAGATTTATCCTAAGTTAATAACACATGCTTGGGTCTTTTGTTAACAATCAAAGTGCCCATTTAGGAATCCACAATCCAGAGATCTCTAGGAAAATGGTTCCAATATCACTAAGTGGCAGCAGAGAAATATATTTTCAATGATGAAATGAGTAGTGTTCAAGACATTCTTTGGGCTAGGAGGATTGCACAGGATCGTCTGCCCTTTCGTGATGAGAGCAATGACCTTGAATATCTATCCTTCCTTGAACAATGCATCATCCAGCGAGCTTGTAGCCCATCACAGAGCCCCAGGTAGGTGGACATCTCAGGTTTGTCCTATTCCTGCTGCCCCTTATCCCTTAACGCAGGCACTGGGCGCAGGACTCATTGAGGAGGAAGGCTGATTTCACCATCAGAATAGCATCTGCTGGACAAAGGACTAAAAAGAGTGCTCAAAAAAGGCAGAGGGCCAGGACCTTTGTCTTTATGGGAACAAGATGTATAATGTTTTGTACCCACCACCTAAAAATGTTTGTACTTGTAGAATTTTCTCTGAGCGTTATTTTCACTGTAGTATACCACCAATCGTAAGATTGTGGGGTGAGCGTGCAGATAAGTCCACCTATGTATTTTCAAAAGCTGCCTACATTTACTAATGAGTTTGATCATTGCAAATGTCAAAATAGATTAGGTTAGTTCCCAAGAGTGCTCAACTCCTTCATATCAGCCAGGGAATGGCAGCCTTAAGTCTGGTCAGCTTTCCAATGGGCCTGACTGGGCAGTTATCCTTCAAGAGAGAATGTCTGGGGAGAATTGGGCATATGGTGCTGATGTCTTTAGTTAGCCACTGATAAGCTGAACAGTCTAGAAACCTCACCTTGGAAAATTAGAGAAAGCTAGTTCAAAATGAACACTATGGCCGGGCGTGGTGGCGCACGCTTGTAATCCCAGTACTTGGGAGGCAGAGACCGGAGGATCCGGGTTTGCGGCCAGCCTCAGCTACTTAGTGAGGCCCTCCACAACTTTGTGAGACCTGGTTCCAAAATAAAGTATAAAAAATAGGGCCGGGGGTGTAGTGCGGAGGTAGACCGCCCCTGGGTTCAATCCCTGGTACCGCAAAAAAAAAAAAATGAACACTATCTGTGTACCGCTGTATTAGACATCTAAATCCTCATGGTGACATGGCTTTTATTCCAAGAATTTTCAGTTTATGGCATTAGCAATATATACCCCACACCTGAGGAGATTAATGTCTCAATTTATAACTTCCTAGCAGCAGCAATTTGCTTAACCCAATCTATATTTTCCAATTTGACTTCATTCCTATACTTTCCAGTTTTCCTGAAACAGCCTTTTCTCATTGGAATATTTTTAGAACTTATCTGTTCAGAAAAGCAGCATCCTGCCATTAACTTGTTTTCACAGTTCATCCTGAGAAAGTTCAAGTATTAAATAGCCTCAGACTCTGAAAAGGGAGAACGATTGCTAAAGACAAGCCATTTAGCAAATTAATGTTTTGGTTCCTTAAAGCAAATTGCAGTGAAAATACAAAAATTTATATGATTTACAAGGTTTAGATAAGCCTTAACAACATTTTTGAAAAGAGTCAATTTTGCAGAGTGGACAAGAATCTACATTTCTGGGCCAGACTGCCTGGGAGTGAATCCCGACTTCATAGGTTCATAAAATGGGTAATACCACTGGGGGAGATGCTGGAACAAAATATAGATACAGAAAAGAATGAAAATTTGTCACTGCATTTTTCTGTTCATTTGCTTAAAGAAGGTAGGTTTCCATGAGGGTGCTAAGTAGTATTTTGGTTTTTTGTTTGTTTGTTTCTGAAAAGTACACCAAATCTAGCTGAATGATTTTAGAAATTTATTCAAGTAGGCTGCAGTTTTCCTACATATAAAACTGCTATGATAGTAATCATTTCTGCATAAAGTCAATTTTAAATTAAATTTTGTACGGCCTGAGAAGTGTGTATGACACTAATTAAAACTAGTGTTTTGAGAAATTAACTCTCATCAAAGTTTTCAAGGTGAGTCTGAATATATCCTGATAGAAAGGAAACTCATTGTGGTGGAAAGCATGTCTGAATTCTCCTCACAGTTTAGTTACCAACCAGTACTGTGAGTTGAGAGACATGGTTTGACAATTCTGGGTTTCAGTCCTCGTATTTATAAAAAGAGGGATCGGCCTAGACAATTGCTTGTTTTCCCATAATACTAAAATGTTGTGATCCTGTGATATCATGACCCAATCTCAAGTTCAATGAAAGTGCTTTGACCCATTATGTCACATATATACCCCAGACCTAAGAAGATTAATATCTTAATTTATAACTTCCTATAGCATCAGCAACTTGCTTAAGCCAATCTACAGTTCCAATTTGACTTCATTCCTGTACTGATCCACTTTATCCTTATGCCTATATCATCCCATCATCCTATAGATAGGATAGCTACAGAAACTTAAATTGAGCAATTTTATGTGACCAATAAAATTTTATAGGTTTTTATAGGTGTCCTACATAGGACAATGGGAAATACTGGGTTTTAAAAGAGTATCAAAAAGACATTATATAAATAATAAAAGTAAGTGGAAAGGAGAGATTATGTTTAAATTTTTTTGGACTTGGTATCAGAACAGTGGATTCCAGCCCTGGCCCTTCTGAACCTACCCCATCCCTCACTTTTTCTTACTCCTTTTGGTCTGGTCTGTGAGTAGGAAGCTTTCATTTTTTTGCTGATGGGTTTGGGGTGTGCACTGGGTGGAAATGTGGTCAGGCATCCCATCTTGTCTCAAGAAAACTGAGGAAAATTCAACAGCCAGAGAAGTGACCTAAAGTAGTCTCATCTAAAAAGTGGGCAACGCTTGCACCTCATGAGTTTGGGGCAAGGGCAATTGCTACTCATATTCCTGATTACTGAGAAATATGTGACAGGTGTTCAACCGGCAACTTTATTCAGTATGTGACAAAGAGTTCTCTCTCCCTCCCCCTGTGGATTGAGTTGTCCCCTTCAACTAAATCCCCTTCTCTTGAGCCCTTTCCAACCTGGATCTTCCTTGATGGCCAGTACAATCTAAATCAAAGCTTTTCTCCCAGCTTTGAAATGCTGACAAGATGACGCTAGCCATTTCTGATTCATAAAATTTTTGTTTATAAAATACAGAAAACTAAGTTTATAAGCTTTATCTCATATGGGGAAATCCTCTCTTTTCGAAAGAGTGATTTCATTTGCTTATATGTTAAGTGACCAAACAGCCACCTTGACAGTGTCCGTGTCTCCTACTTCCCACAGAGGGGTTGGAAACTCTAGGAAGCTTCATTCTCAGCCAAGGGTCCCTGTCCAAACAGTGCATGAGGTGTGCTGTTCTAAGAGGAAGCTCAGCCAGGTTCCTCGCTCATGTGGAGCTGACCCAGAGGCTGTCAGGCTCCGCAAGCCTCTCCTCTCTCAAGGGCACAGCAAGAATGTCCCCTGTCACACAGCTGTGTAATGCAGTTTAATGAGGAAGTGGATATGAGCCTGACTTAGGGACTAGAAAACATCCCTCCAATTAGGTGATTATTTTAAGCTCCCAGCTCGAGATGCCTTAATGATGGATTCTGGTTTTATAGTTGGAAACAGTTCACCTTTTCCCCAAGAGCTCCCAGTTTCCCATTCTTTTCATAATTTCAGTTACTATGCATTTTCCTTCAGACTTGAGACATGCTCACAACAGTACCTATTCCACGACCTTTTCTGTGTGTGAATGACGATCGGTGCTGTTTATTGTCATCCTTTCATGCCCCAGTCCCAGCGCCCCCTAGCTTTCCTTCTCTTGGTGCTCAGTCTGTACAAGTGGGGAAACTCAGACAAGCTACAGAAATCAGCCCAGATCTTTTATAGATAGCAGGATTCCATAAAATATAAATTAGACATTGCACTTTGGTCAGAAAACTACAAACCACTGAATAAGAAAAGCAACAAAAAGGAAAACAGAGAGGTGACTGTTTGCCCCTCTCCTGGTGTCAGCAGGGCTCTGTCTGTCCATCATGGTCACAGTCCTCCTGCCAAAGCTGGGGAAAAATACTCTAGGTGGTCATTTTAAAACATCGAAGATGCAATAGATTGCAAAGAGTTGGCATCCCCAGCGAAGTATAAAGAGCCCTGTTGGCCTGGAACTGGGAGCTGCTGGCCTCACCATGCTGAGTCCTCTCACATGGATGCCACCCTCTGGTGACACACCGTAACAGGACCCCATCTGTTTCTCTGCTCTGTAGTTCACACGGCCTTGCCTTCCAGTCTCTGAAAGTGTGCTGTCCTCCCAACGATGAACGGCTCAAGGGCCCTCAGGCATGAAAGTATGTGAGATGAACGTGGCCTTTTGCTTGAAAAGTTAACATGACTCATGAGTCCTTTAAGGATAATGTGTCTTAATTGTGTCTACCATTTGATTATTGGTTTCACTGCATAAGAAACAAGACAGGACTGAATGACTGTGAAGCAGAGACTGTAGAGAGTTTGATAAGGACCAAGCAGTATCTCAGATATCATCTCTTTAACTCTCACAATATCCTTGTGAAGGAGATGCTGTTTTTACCACAAGCAAATTGAGGTTCAGAGTATTACCAACTAGCCAGTCTTAGAGCCATGCATTGAATATATTCAGAAAAATTACCTTATTAACTCTTTTGGGGGGTGACGGTCACAAAGCCTCTCTAGATTTGCTAAACACTTACAGACTTTTCCTCAGATAATCAGGCATGCTAACAAACTACCACTAGTTGCAGATTGAGGTTCCCAAGGTAAGTCCTTTAATGAATCCCAGGTGCATCCCTGAAGCCCAAAGCTAGGATGGAGGTGACTGGAAGAAAGTCTCACCTCCCAACAAAAATGAAAATCTGCACATCAGATGCTAAAAGGAAATGAGAAAATGTTTCTAGTGGGGAAAATATTTTTTTCAGGTCTTGTTGTAGTAACAGTGAAAGTAATAGTTCTTAACATTTAATCAGTTTGGATTCAAAATTCAGGCGAATGTCCAGATTTAATCAAGGAGAAAAAAAGAATAAAATTGAGTGTCGCTAGACTAAATACCATATGCCAAAGTTATTTTTCTGGTAAGTAATAGTTCACTGTTCCCCATGGGTAGCTATAAACTGTTCATAAGGACATGCTAATCTACTAGAAATTAGATGATACTTTCTTTGCCTAATATTTGGACAGTTCCTGCTGTTTTTAAACAGTTTGACTCTGCAACCAACTTTTTATTTCTGTTGAGATGGAAAAAATTTTATAGTAATTTCTGGTTATGTGAAGGATCATAATAAATAATCATATGAGCTCTTATTCAAATTACATGGAGCTTTTACAATTTAATAACTTCAAGTAAATCAGCCTGTCCCAAACAGTTTGCTTTAGCTATATAGCATGTTGTAAAAATAACCTTGGCATTTACATCAAATTTCAGTCTTCAGGATAGGAATGTGCTAACATAGTATAAGTGCTGATTTATCTGGCATCTCATCAGGAGTCTCTCTACTTATTAATATTTTAAACTATCAATACAAAAAGTTGATGAAGCTCAAGAACCAATGCAGTTATTAAAGATTAAATCATTATCACAAATTGTTTATTATGATGCATTATATTTCACTCCCAGTATTTGAAACTTGTTTAACTTATGTTTGATAAACCTGATAAATATATCACTCAGAACATTTTATAATAGTTTTCCTTCTGTTAAGTAAATTGCATAGACTGCGTAAAAACTTGAAACAGACAGAAAAACACAAAAAGAAAAAAAAGCACAAGTAATTCTATCCCCAAGGTGTATATAAATATATAATAAGAGTGATTTCTCTCCTTAGGGACACTTAACCTCCATCATGATAGCAGGAATTTTCAACCTCAGTCATCTGTCATGTCAGTTTATGGTTTCTTCCTTTCATAACATAATCTTCCTTTTTGCCCCTGCATGTTTATAGGCTACTATTTTAGCAAATACATTAGTTATAGGATCATTCCTATTTTATAGTAATATAGCATAGTAGTTAGAAGCTTGGGCGTCTGCCTCTGGCTGCTTCCCTTCTAAGCTTATCTTTGCTACTTTCACGCTGTGTAGACTTGGGCTAGCTGCCTTTCCCTTGTTTTAACAGCATTTTCCGACCACCTTATCTACAAGAACATCTCATTCATGGCATTTTGTACTTTTACACAGGTTTTAATTGTCTTCCTAACAACTAAAAATACTTGATATCATATTATGTAATAATTCATTTATTTGTTTATGGTCTTTCCTACCATTATGATGTAAGATACTTGAGAGTCAGTTTTATTTCACTTTTTGCCTCATCCATGATGTTTAGAAGACAATTATCATGGGGAACCTGCCATGCCAATGGGGAATACACAAATGAATCCAGTTAATGTTCTTAGTGCAGTATCTGGTACTTAATAAATGTTACCTATTATGCCAGCTGTTACTGGGAATTGGGATTTGCTTTATAACAAGGATAATTTTCCCTTTTTTCTGATTATGTTTTATAATGCTTATTATAAGCAATATTATGAATAAAGTTGGAAAGGAAGACACCTTCTCCCAAATAATAGCTTCCTCTCATTCTCTACCATCAACAATTCACAATGTTAAAAGTTTTGCTTTAGCACACACACACACCATACCCACACACACATACATACATACATACACACATATATGCGTATGTAAATTTATATGTATATATGTGCAGATTTACACACACATACACAAGTCCACATAATTTATATAGATAATTATAAAGGGACCACACTAAATGTTCTTCTATAAACTCAAGCTTTTATCACCTAGCAATCATTCCATGTCAATAAGAATCAATATTTTTTCAGAATGGTTTCATACTTTTCTACAGTTTAGTCATATAAATTTTAAAATTTTACTGCAAGTATAAAATAAAGCTGTTAATATTGGTATTCCGGTCTTATATCCATTTCCCTTATCAAATTTTCCAATTCATTTTCTTAATTTCGTTCAATCTATTCTTTGTATTTTCAAGGTAGGTAACATATCAAGGGCAAAAAACTATTCACATCCTTTCCAGTATTTATAGTTCTTGGTATGTTTCCTATTGAATTATCTCACACCTGCATTATGATGTTGAATAGTAATAAATGCTATTATTCTTGTCATGTTTCCAACTTTAATAAGAATGGCCTGTTTGTTTAAATGCCTAGTTTATTAGTACCTTAGAATCACCCTTGGTTTCTTTTTTCTTTTATAATTCATATTCAGCATATAAGCAAATCCATTGTAAATACCCTCAAAATATATACTAACTGCAATATCTGTACCGCTGCTCCCCAAAGTCAGCCGCCATCATTTCTTGCCTGGCACTGCTCATAGCCTAGCAACAGGTCTGTTTGTCTTCTGCCTTTTGTCCAAATGATCTGTTGCCCATAAATAGTCACAGTGACTATTTTAAAATATAACTCAGATATTGTCCCTCCCCTAGTTCAAATTTGCCAGGGTGTCATAATCACTTTTTAATAGAATTCATGTTCTTCAAGGTCCTTACATGTCCTGACCTCCGACTACTTTGACAGCTTCATTTTCTAACTCTTTCCTGCTCTTATTCTTTCCAAACTAGCCTTCTTATTGTTTCTAAAACACATCAAACATCATGTCTCTGGGCCCTCAAATTCAATATTTTCCTCTTGGTAAAATATTCTACATCCAGATAGTTCTCTGCCTCCTTCCTTACTTCATTCAGGTCTGTACCCAAATACCTTCTTAGAGAAGTATTCTCTGACCACCTTATCTACTTCATCTGTGGTCTTTTGTCTTTTCATGCAGATTTTTTTATACTTTTATTGGTGCATTATAGTCTCACATCATAATGTAGTTCATAGTGATAGTGACATACATGCACACAGCACTTGGTGGGCTTTTTCCTGGCTCCCTCTCCCACTCACCACCTTCCCAGTACAGTATACTAAGATTGATATTGGTATTCTCACATATGTACATAATATCAATGGAAGTGATTCCTTCATTGATTCTCCCTCTCCCCCCATCTTCCCCTAGAAGACCTCTCTGGCTTCTTCATCATCTGAAGTCCCTCTGGTATCCCCATTACTCCCTACCTTCTGTATATGAGAGAAAACATATGACCCTTCACTTTCTGCAACTGGCTAATCTCACTTAACATAATGTTCTCCAGGTCTATCCATTTTCCGGAAAATGACATAATTTTGTTCTTTATTGCTGAGTAGAATTCCATTATGTGGATATCCCAAAATTCTAAAATTCTTTCAATTGTTGATGGATACCTAAGTTGGTTCCATAATTTAGCTATTGTGAATTGTGCTGCTATAAACATGGATATGCATGGATCACTATAATATTCTTATTTCATTCCCTTTGGAAAGATACCCAGGAGTGGTACAGCTGGGTCATATGGTGGATCCATTCCCAATTTTCTAAGGAATCTCCATACTGATCTCCATAGCGGCTGTACTGAGTTGCACTACCAACAACAGTGTAGAAGAGATCCTATTTCCCAACATCCTTGACAGCATTTATTGTTTTTTGTCTTCTTGATGATTGCCATTCTGACTGGGGTTAGATGGAATCTCAGTGTAGTTTTGATTTGCATCTCCCTGATCAGTAATGACATTGAACGTTTTTTCATGTATTTATTGGCCATTTGTATCTCTTCTTTTGTGAAGTGTCTATTTAGTTGCCCATTTATTGATTGCATTTTTTTAGTGTTGAGTCTTTTAAGTATTTTGTATATTCTAAATATTAGTCCTCTATCAGAGGAATATCTGGCAAAGATCTTCTCTTATTCTGTGGGCTCTCTCTTTAGACCCTTGATGGTTTCTTTTGATGAGCAGAAACTTTTTAGTTTAATGCCATCCCATTTATTAATTCTTGTTTTAATTTCCTGAGCTATGGGGGTCTTGTTGAGGAAGTTTCTACCTGTGCCTATATGTTAGAGTGTTGGGCCTATGTCCTCTTCTAGTAATTTCAAAGTCTCTGATCTAATTTTCAGGTCTTTGATCCATCTTGAGTTGACTCCTGTGCAGGATAAGTAGGGATTGAACTTCATTTTTTTTTTTCTACAAATGGATAACCAATTTTCCCAACACCATTTGTTGAAAAGGCTGTCTTTTCTCCAATGTATGTGTTTGGCACCTCTGTTGAAAATCAGTTGGCTATAAGTGTGGGGATTTGTTTCTGTATCTTCTATTCTGTTCCATTGGTCTATGTGTCTGTTTTTGTACAATACCATGCTATTTTTATTACTATAGCTCTATAGTATAATTGAAAATCTGGAATTGTGATGTCTTCTGCATGGTTATTAGTGCTGAGATTGCTTTGGCTATTCTGGGTCTTTTGTTTCTCCATATGAAATTTAGGAATAATTTTTCTAGGTATGTGAAGAATGACATTGGTATTTTAGTAGGGATTGCCTTGACTCTGAAGATCACTTTTGGTAGAATGGCCATTTTGATAATATTTATTCTGCCTATCCAAGAGCATGGGATGTTTTTCCATCTTCTAAGATCTTCTTCAATTTCTTTCTTTAGTGTTTTATTGTTTTTATTGTAGAGATCTTTAACTTCCTTGGTTACTTTATTCCTATGTATTTCATTGTTTTTGATGTTATTGTGAATGGAATTGATTTCTGGATTTCTTTTTCATTTGATTCATGCTTAGCATATAGAAAAGCTTCTGATTTTTTTAGACTTGTTTTGTATGCCACTACTTTACTGAATTTTTTAAATCAGCTCTAGAAGTCTTTTGGTTGAGTTTTTTGTTATTTATTTGATGACTTTCTGTTTTTCTTAGGTGGGCTCTCAATGCTATGAATTTTCCTCTTAAAACCACCTTCAAAGTGTCCCATAGATTTTGGTATGTCGTATCTCTATTTTTATTTAATTCTAAGAAGTGTTTTGTTTCTCCCCTTTTTTCATCTATGATTCAGTCCTCAATAAAAAGTGTATCATTCAGTTTCCATATATTCATGTAATTTCTTTTGGTCTTTCTGTTGTTGATTTCTACTTTCATTCCATTATGATCTAAAAAGATGCAAGGAATTATATTACATTTTTTTGAATTTGTTAGTAATTTCTTTGTGGCCCAGAATGTGGTCTATTTTGAAAAAATTCCATGAGCAGCTGAGAAGAATGTGTTTTCACCTGTTGTTGGTTGGAATATTCTGCATATGTTTATTAAGTCTATTTGGTTTATAGTGTTATTTAGGTCTGAAGAGATTTTACTCATCTTTTTCCTTGAAACATCGATGTAGTGGTTGAGTGGTGTGTTGAAGTCTCCCAATATAATTGTGTTTGGGTCTATATGACACCTAATGTCCCAATGAGTTTGTCTTATAAAAGTGGGTGTGCCCACATTTGAGACATCAATTTTTACTATCATTACATATTTTTGTTGGATTTTTCCTTTTATTAGTAAGAAGTGACCTGCTTTTCTCTTTGATAAATTTTAGCTTAAAGTCAGCTTTGTCAGATATGAGCATTGCTACCCCTGCTTGTTTTCAGTCTTCATTTGTATGGTATCTCTTTTTCCATCCTTTCACCTTTAGCCTATGGATATCTTTGCCTATAAGGTGAGTTTCTTGCAAGCTGCATATAGTTGGTTTATGTTCTTTAATTCACATTGCCAATCTATGCCTTTTAATTGGGGAGTTTAGAACTTTGACATTCAACGTTATTATTAAGAGATGACTTTTGTTTCCTGTCATTTTGAGTTATATTTTCTGTTTGATATAGTTTCATTTCTCCTTCACATAGTTGTCCATATTGTGGAATTTGCTCCTTCTCTGCTTCTGGTATCTATTTCTTTTTTTCTTCTTTGTGTTTTATTTCTTTAAGTATTTTCTCTACTGACAGTGTGGTAGTCATTCTTTTAATTTCTGCTTGTCTTTTAAGGTATTTATTCCTCTGTCAATTTTGAATGATAATTTTGCTGGATATAGAAGTCTTGGTTGGAAGTTGTTTCCTTTCAGGGTTTGGAGTACCTCTTGCCAGTCCCACCTGAGAAGTCCAGAGTGATTCTTATTGTTTTGCCCCTGAATGTCACACATTCTTCTGTTCTAGATGCATTTAAGATTCTTCCCTTGGCTTCTATGTGTGTCATTTTAATTATCATGTGGAGTTCTTAATGTCTCCCCTATGTTGATGTCCAACTCTTTTTTTTATATATGGGAAATTCTCTGATATTATTTCTGTGAAGAGATTTCTAATGCCCTTGGCTTGTACTTCTAGACCTTCTTCAATGCCTGTTATCCATAAGTTATATCATTTCATATTAATCCATGTTTCTTGGATGTTCGAGTTGTGTTGGCATATTGTCTTCTCTATATTGTTGACAGAGTGATCAGTTTTGAATGAACTGTCTTCCAAGAATGAGACTGTAGTTTCCATGTGGTCTTGTCCACCAGAGGTTGTTTATACTGAGGTCTTTCATTCATTTATTGACTCCTTCATTTCACTCAAACTCCCTTTCTGGTTCTTACTTAGGGCTTCAATTTCTCTATTCATACATTCTTTCACTTACTGTACACTTTCTTTGATTTCATTTCTGAGGCCTTTGATCATATTGAAAATCAAAATTCTGAATTCTTCTCCTGGCATTTTCTGCAGCTCAGTATTGGTGACCTCCCTTGTTGTTGAGTTGTGGGAATTCATTGTTTCCTCATTGGTCTTTATACTCATGTTTTCAGAATTCTCAGTTTTATATTTCTGATATCTTGGCATCCTCTTCCTCTCTGTATGAGAGTCTTCTGTTTATTATAAGGCCTATTGGGGGATATATATTTGTCTCAATGAATCTGTCTCATATAATCAGACTGTTGAGTTTGTCCCCAGAACCTCTTCAATAAGATATAGTTCAGGCCAATCTAAGAAGAGCAAACCTAAGAATAATAGTCATAGAAGAGGGAATAGAAGCTGAAAACAAAGGAATCAATAATCATTTAAGAGAAGTAATATTGGAAAATTAGAAAACTATGGCACTAGCCATGATGTCCATCAACAGATGAATTGATTATAAAACTATGGAATATGTACACAATGGAATTTTATGCAGCCATCAAGAAGAACAAAATTATGTCATTTCCAGGGAAATGGATGGAATTAGAGAGATTACTGAGATTAGTCAGTCATAAAAAGTGAAAAGTCGGATGCTCTCCCTAATATGTGGAAACTAGGGAGAATAGGGCGTAGAAGGGACTCCAGAAAAAGATGGAGAAAACCTCAGATGAGTAAAGAAGGTGACCTAACTGAGGGAGATGGGGCAGGGGAAGAAGGAGACACCCTAATGCACAGGATGTACATACACAAACTTATCAAAGTCAACTACTATGCTGAGTACAAGAAGGAGGGAAGGGGGTAGGAATGGGGATGAGAATTGGGGGAGGGCTAATTGACCAATGTGTGCATGTATACTTCTACTCTACTACCCTGAATCAAGATATATGATAACAATGTACCAATAAAATAATAATAATAATAGTAATATAATAATAATAATAATAATAATAATAATAATAAATAGCATACAATAAGACCAGGGCTTATTTAATTAAATGCTTCTGGATAATTTAAAAAAATATATAGTTCTTAATGTAGGCAAACAGGAGTGTCTAATTGGCTGCAGGCCACTGTGCTCTCAGGCCCAAACTCAACATGTATCAGAGATTATGATGTTCCATTCAGAGCCTATGGCCTGCAGATTTGGATTTAATGCCCTACAGACACCACGGCTATTCTGCAGGTTGTGAACCTATGAAACCCTGCAGAGTGCTGACCTCCAGTCTCTGTGGTCACTGGGCATAAGCTCATCAGGGCCAGAAATTACTATGTTCTGAGCTTGTGGCCCGGTTGACTGCTTTGATGGCCCAGGGACACCCCTGCCAATCTCCTGGTTGCAATCTGCTGGTTGCTGGAGGAGTCCTGTCAGTAACTTGCCTGCATGATCGCCAGGCACAAACTCTGGTAGCAGAGAGAGCATTGTGTTCCCAGCCTGTAGCTGCAATCACAAGAACCTCTGGACTCCCTTCTTTCAGGGCCCAAGCTCTGGCAGGAAGAGATTGTGCCATTGTGGGTCTGGGTCTTGAATGGCTCAGTTATTTAGCCCCAGGAACACTGCTGCTGCTCTGGGTAGCTGAGATCAGTTGGCCTCTGGCCTTTGTGCTTGTAGCACCCAAACACCACCAGGTGTGAGTGAATAGCCTTCTGAGCCTGCAGTGTGATTGGCTGAGTTATTTCAGCCCACAGACACCACTGCTGGTGGTACTGTGGTGATTGCTGGAGACCCTACTGGAACCAAGCAAGCTGCCAACTCTAGGTCCCACCAACCTGGGTGTCCCTAGGGACTGTTTGCTAATTCACGTTACTGCTGTGTCCAACTATAACCCCGCCCCCACCTCCACAGGGATGATTTGCCAACTCACACACCCCACAGGTCTGTTCATTGCCACCCAAGTCCCTGTAGCTGTGCAGGCTCCTGCTAGTATGGTTAATAACCTCACAGTGTTGAATAGTGCTGCTCAAGCCCCTGCATGGAGGGAGGAGTTCAGCTGTAGCCACAGGAGTTTGCTGAGTGGTTTGGATGGTTGGTCTGTAGATTCCCAGTGGTTGTAATGAGGTAGGTTTTAGCCATTGGAGTCCCTGTAGGAAGGTCCTGTCATTTTTAGGTTGAGTTCAGCTGCAGCTGCAGGAATTTGCTGGGTGGTATGACTGGGCAGTTCTGGGGAGATGTTGTCTTGAGTTAAGTGTGGAGAGAAGAATGCAATTGCTTTTGATGATGGCTTTCTGAAATCACTGGCTTGACAAGATTCTGCTTCTTCTTTGCTGGAGTTCATCTCCAAGAGCCACTAAGTCCAAACTGGTGCCAGCCCAGGTATGAGCTTGCCAAGATGGCTCTGCCTCTACTCTCTGCTCATGAGATGAGATGTGTGTAGGTCTTTTCAGTCCTCTGCTCTCTGTGCTGCATCCAATTCCACCACATCTCTACTATCTTTCTTCTATTGAGTTCTTACTGCTTTTCTTCTCTTTCTAAGAAGCAGTCTTCCTGCTGGTTGATTTCTGAGTCTTAGAGCAACTGACACCTGGTGTCTTCCTCTATTCTGCCATCTTTAATCTCCTTACTCAGGTTTTAATTGTCTTCCTAACAATTAAAAATACTTGACTTGACAACAAATTATATATATATAATGATTCATTTATTTTCTTATTATGTGTTTTCACCACTAGGGTGTATGGTGTAATTTAAGAGTCTGTTTTTATTTTACTTGTTGCTTTATGCCTGATTACATCAGTCCTGAAGACATTGTAGGTACTAAATATATACTATATTTAAGATGAATAAATAAATGGTTTTAATATTTGCCAAATTACCTTCATGGAAAGTAACACATTAGCATTTTAAAGATTCTGAGAAGAATAAATTCTGTATAACCTTGTTTAAAGCAATCATTTGAGCATGGCCAACTTTTCTCCCAAGGCATTGCTGTGAAGATCTTATACAATACTGAGTCACAAATCATCTCTTCCTACTTCAAAGTATAAGTAAAAGTGTAAATTTTGGTTGAAAAAAATGAAGAAATTTTAGTAATACTCCTCTTTGGTCATGTAAAGAAATAAAGATCAAGTTTTGGCCCATGGTTTTATATCTAGTCATCAGGGGAATTACTTTTTTAAATAAAAATTTCTTTGGAAAAATAAACAAATAGACTTCCTTCTTAGCACTGCCTTTGATGTATCTCACAGATTCTGGTATCTTATGCTTTCATTTTCATTTAATTCGGAGAATTTTTAAATTTTTTGCTATTTCTTCAATTACCCACTGATTATAAAAAAAGTGTATTGTTCAATCTCCATGTGTTTGTATAGTTCCTTAGTTCCTCTTTCTATTGATTTATAACTTCATTCCATTGTGTTCTAATAAAATGAAATAAATTATTATATTTTTTCCAAATTCGTTAAGGTTTGTTTTATGGCCTAAAATATGGTTTCTTTTGGAGAAAGTTCCATGAGCCTCTGAAAAGAATGTGTATTTGCTATTGCTGGATGGAATATTCAGTGGATATATATGAAGTCCTTTTGATCTATATTGTACTTTAACTCTGTTGTTTCTTTGTTGGTTTTGGGGGGGGTCTGGATGATCTATCTATATTGTGAGTGGGGTACTGAAATCACCCACCATTAATGTATTGGGTATGTCTGTTTTTTTATGTCAAATAGTGTTTGTTTTTTTGAAATTGGGTACATTGACATTTGATGCATGTATATTTACAATCATTATATCTTCTTGGTAGATTGCTCTTTTTACCAACATGTAATGACTTTTCTCTCTTCTGACTAATTTTGGATTGGCATTTGCTTTGTCAGATATGAGTGTAAGTACTCCTGCTTACTTTCAGATTCCATTTTTGTGGAGTATCATTTTCCATCCTTTCACTTTCAGTCTGTGGTGTATATCTTTGCTAATGAGGTTTGTTTCTTGTAGGCAACATATACTTGGGCCCATTTTTTAAATCCATCTGCCAACCTGTATCTTTTAAGTGAAGAATTAAGTCCAGTTACTTTCAGAGTTATTATAGAAAGATAGACCATTTACATTCAGTGTTATTATAGAAAGGTGTATACTAGTTCTTGTCATTTTATTGTTCTTCTAATGTTTTATTCATCCCTAATTCTCATTTGCTTATCTACAATTCAATTGAGATTCCTCCCCATCCTCCTTTGGTTATGTTTAATGTCATCTTCTGTGTGTAGGATTTCATTTAATTATCTTCTAAATGTTAACCACAAAGTGGTTATCATGGACTCCTTTAGTTCAAGTTTATCTTGTAAAGTCTTTATTTTTTTCATTGATTCTAAAAGATAATTTTGCTATATATAGCAATTTATTTGACAGTTATTTAGTGTTTGAAATACATCATTCCATGCCCTCCTGCTTTAGAGTTTCTGCTGAGAAACAATGCTACTACTCTGGTAGATTTTGTATTTGCCAGAGATCTATAGAGAAACATACCCAATTATACATGTATAATCATAGGATTATTTGTTAAATTGACTTATAAAGTCAAATGCTGGATAGTCATCCCACAATGGCCATCTGCATGGTGTAGAGCCAGAGAAACCAGTAGCTGCTCATTCCAAGAATCTGAAAGCCTCAGAACAAGAGGGACCAATGATGTAGCCCCAGTCCAGAATGAAGGCCTGGAAAAACTCTGGAGAATCACTGGTGAGAGTTCACATTGGAAGACTGAAGAAAGCTGGAATCTGAGCCATGGGTGATGTCAACAGCAATAGATGTACCCATTCAAGAATCAATCTTGTATCCTGTGCAACTTCATCCTTATACTTTTTGTTGATTCCAGGCACCCAACCTTTTAGATAGTGCTGCTCACATTCATGGTGGGTCTTCCTCTCAGTTTGCTTTCTTCATGGCAATCATCTAAGAAAATACCCTCACATACACACCCAGAAGTTTCTTTATTTCCTAGGTTTTCTCTATCCAATCAAGTTCATATTCTAGATTATCTATCAGAGGTTTTCCCTTATAAGTGTCTTCAGTTTCTTTTCTGGTCATTTTTATTTGGGGTTGTAAATGCCTCCATATCTGAATGTCCATCTCATTCCCCAAATTAGGGAAATTTTATGCTATTATATCAATGAATATTTTTATGCCATTAGGTTGTATCTCTACTCCTTGTTCAAGACCTATAAGTCTTAATTTTGGTATTTAAATGTTGTACCAGAAATCTTGTATATTCTTTCCATAATTTCTTATTTTTTTATTACTGTCTGAATGTTTTAGTTTGTCCACCTCATCTTCAAACCATGATATTCTTTCTTCCATGTTATTTATTCAATTGGCAAGAGACTTTCAATTGAGTCATTTATTTGACTTATTTAATCTCTCATTTATTTCTCTTATTTATTTATTTCTGCTACTGTGGCTTGAACATTTCCCACCACCCCCTCTGTACCCCAATAACTGGCAGATTCATAAAGTAGAAGTCCCAGAAAAAAAGTCTTTAATACTTGGGCAAGAATGAATTTTGGTCTTTTTTGTTGTTTTCTTGATTTTGCTTCTATTTTTTCTATATTGTTTTGTTTTGCCTCATTATTTTATTTTTTCATACTTAAACTTTAAGTATTTAAAAAAATTCTTTAATTGGATTTTCTATCTCCTTTCTCCTTTCTTTTTTACCCCTTCTCTTTTTTCTTTCTTTTTCTATGCATTTCTTGTCTCTCTCCCACACTTTTTAAATATTTTAATATTAATTTTACTTTTATTAATGTTTAATTTTTTTAGCCTTTCTTCTCTTTAGTTAGTGGAGTTGAAAAAAATCATTTTCAGTAAGTTTTATTGTCGTTGTTATCTGGTTTTCTTTTAGTTTACTGCTGTTACTGCTAGCTGTGCTAGAGATTGAACCTAGCACTTTAAATATGATGAGTGGGTGTTTTGATGCTGAGATTTATCCCCAGCCTGGGACACATCATAAAGAGAAAACTGCTCACTAGAAAGAATTTTACATAATAGTGAAGAAATAAATGACTTTATTTATTTAAATCTCTTTATTGACATCCCCTTTCATATCCTACACTATCATCCTTAATTCATTCAGCTTTTATTTGAATCTTAGGTCATCTTAACAACCATTTTTTAAAAATCTTTTTCTCAAATTTCATCCACTTTGATAAATATGGGTTCAATTATTGGGGAGTTATGGACTATTGGAGGCATCCTATAGGTCTGTTTCATCATGTTTCCTATTTATATGTTGAGGTTTGTGTACACGTTGGTATAGATAACAGATTATAAAGACCTGAACCACAGAAGTGGCAGAGGAAAGTGAGAGGAGGGGTGTTGTTTCTGATATTTTAGTTAACCAACAACGCTAGGAGAACAGTTGAATATGGAAAGATGGAAGAAAAAGTGAAGTAAAGATGACAGTGTGTTTCTAGTGACTAGGTAAAATTGCTTGGATAAAAGAGTGGGTAGATAAAATTAACATTTACTTATATAAGAAGTCAGAAGAATTGATTTAGAAAGAAATTGTTAATTTTAAGTGTCTCCAGAATATAAGAATTATATCTAACTGTTGGATATAGAACTATTAACTGCTTATTTTGAGGTAGATATTATCCTTATCTTCATTTTCTAGTGTAAAGAAAGAGAAAGTTCCAAAATGTTCTATCATTTGTCGAGGATGATGGAGTGACTGGTACACCTAGAGATGGTATGCTCAGAATCATCAGCCCATCAGGAGCATTCTAAGCTTTAATACTGAAGACAACCACTAAGAGTACATATCATAAGACAGTAAGGCAGAGAATACTGGAGAATGTCAAGGGCCAACACTGTAGAGGGTGAAAAGACAACCTAAAAACAATTGCTCTCTATTCTTCTCTCCCCTCTCCCTGACAACCACCAATCTGATTACTGTCTCTATGAACTTACCTGTTCTGGATATTTCAAACAAATGATCTTATCCAATAATTGTGTCTGACTTCTTTTACTTAGCATAATGTCTTTGAAATGCATCAAAATCATCGTATGTATCAGCACTGGTTTCTAAAGTGATAGCATATATCAGCACTTGACTCATTTTTATGGCCATAATAATATTCATTTGTGTACATGTCACACCTTATTTATACATTCATCTGTTGATAGATATTTGTGTTGCTTCCCCCTTTTGGTTATTGCAATAATGTTGCTGTGAACATGTGTCTATATGTGTATGCATGTGTGAGTACCTATTTCCAATTATTTGGGATATATACTGAGTGGAGTTTCTGGTCATATGGTAAGTCTTTGTTTAGTTTTTTTTGGGGGGGATTCATCAAACTATTTTCCACAGTGAGTGATTTCATTGATGACATATGAGGGCTCAAATATCCTGACATCATTTTGAACAATTCTTATGTCTAGCTTCCTTTCTCTCGCTCTAGCTCACGCTCTTGTAGCCACACTCATGGGAGTAAATGGTATCTCATTGTGGCTTTGATCACCATTTTCCTATTGAGTAATGATTTTGAGCATCTTTTTATGTGCTTCTTGGCCATTTGTATATTTTCTTGTGAGAAGTGTTTATTCAAGTGTTTTGTTCATTTTTTATTTGGGTTATTTGTCCCTTTGTTATTGAGCTGTAAGTGTTTTTTATATTCTGGAGTCTAAACCCTTGTCAGATAGGTGATTTTCAAATATTTCCAATAGGTTTCCATTCTACCCTTTTATAATATTCTTTGATGTATGAAAACAGTTAACTTTGATGAAGTCCAATTTGTCTGTCTTTCTCTTTGGTTGCCTATGCTTTTTGTTGTCATATCTAAGAATTCACTCCCAAATTCAAGGTCATAAAGATAAACTTCTGTATTTTTTCTAAGCATCCTATGATTTGAGCTACTTACTTGGGCCACTAATTCGTAGTGGGTTAAGTTTTGTAGATAGCATAAGGCTGAGGCCCAACTTCATTCTTTTACATGTGGATATACAGCTGGCCCAGTAACCAAGCTAATTTTTCTCTCCATTGAATGGTCTTGGCACCCTCATTGAAAATCAGTTAGCCATAGAGGTTTGGGTTTATTTCTAGACTCTCAATTCTATTTTACTGGTCTGCATGTCTAGCTTTAAACCTGTATTACACTATTTTGATTACTATAGCTTTATATTAAATTTAAATTCAGGAGTGTGATTATTTGACCAGTTTCAAGATTGTTTGGCTGTATGAATCTAAAAATCTATTTTTTTCTATTTCTGAGAAAATAACTGATGAAATCTTTATAGTATTGCATTGAATCTGTAAATAACTTTTGGTAGTATCACCATCTTAACAAAATTAAGACTTCTGATCCATAAACATGGATGACTTTCCATTTATTTATGTCTCTCAAAATTTCCTTCAGCAATGTCTTGTGGTTTTCAGTATATGTCTTTCATGCCTTTGTTAAATTTATATCTAGATGTTTTATTCTTTTTTGTTTTGTTTTGCTTTATTTGTATTGGTGAATTATAGTCTCACATCACAATGTAGTTCATAGTCATAGTGACATACATGCGCACAGCACTTGGTGGGCTGTTTTATTCTTTTGGATGCTATTATAAATGGAATAGTTTCTTAATTTCCTTTTTAGATTATTCATTGATAGTATGTAAAACACAACTGTATTGTGCATTAAACTTGTGCCCTGCAATTTTTCTGAATTTACTGTTCTTAAGGGATATTGTCCAGTAGTTTTCATTTCCTATGGTATCTTTATCTGGCTTTGATATCAAGGTAATATTGACCTCATAAAATGAGTTGCAAAATGTTCTATTCTACTATTTTGGAATACTTCATAAAGATTGATGTTAATTCATTTTATATGTTTGGTAAAAATTTTATATGTTTTGTACAATTAATCAGTGCTGGACTTTCCTTTATGTGAAGATTGATTACTGATTAAGTATTTTGTAAATATAGATGTGTTCAGATTTTCTACTTCTTCTCCAGTCAGTTTTAGTTATTTGTGTATTTCTAGGAATTTCTACTCATCTAAGTTATCTAATTTGTTGGTGTACAATTATTTATTCTATTCTCTCATAATTCTTTTTATTTCTATAAGGGAAATAGTAATGTCCCCATTTTAATTTCTGATCCTAGTTTCTGCATCTTCTCTTTTGTAGCAAGTCTTTTTATTATTTTATTGGTGCATTGTAATTACACTACATAGTGAGATTCAAAGTGATACATTTATATATGTATGCATCACTTGGTATGTTTCCCTCTAGATCCCACCCTACTTCTCTATTTACTCTTGGCCACTCTAGCTAAAGATTCATTAATTAAACCTTTTGATCATATTGACTATGTTTTTTAATCAACTTTTGGTTTCATTAATTCTATTATTTTTCTACTCACTCTTTTATACATCTCCATTCTAATTTATATTATTTCCTTTCTCTTTCTAGCTTTGGCTTTAGTTTGCTCTTCTTTTTCTAGTTCCTTAAGGTATGAAGTTTGGTTATTGATTTGAAGTGTTTGTCTTTGTTAATGTAGGCATTTACAGCTATAAATTTGCCTCTGAGTACTGCTTTTGCTACATCCTGTAAGTTTTGGTAATATGTTTTTATTATCATTTTTCTCTGAATATCTTCTAATTTCCTTTGTGGTTATTTCTCTGAACTACTGATTGTCTCAGAGTGTGTAGTTTACTTTTTTCTCTATTAACCTTTGAGTTTCCCCTGTGTTATTTATTTGTAGCTTCATTTCATTGTTATTGGAGAAGGTATTTTCTGTAATACTTTTAAATTTATTGAGACTTGTTTTGTGGCCTAACATGTGATTTATTCCATATAATATTCTATGCATACTAGAGAAGAATGTGTATTCTACAAGAATTATCGTTTATGCATTGAATAAGTATGTTGGATTATAAAGGCAGACTATTAGGTCAAAATACAGTTAATAGAGTAATATATATATATATATTATATTTATAAATATAGGCTTTTAGATTAAAATGGAAATAAACCACAATATTTATTTATTTGTGTGTGTGTGTGTGTGTGTGTGTGTGTGTATGCGTGCACACGCGAGCGCCACTAGGGATTGAATCCAAGGGGATTCTACCTCTGAGCTACATCCCCAGCCCTATTTTATTTTTATTTTGAAACAGGGTCTCACTAGGTTGATGAAAGTCTCACTATTTGCTGAGGCTGTCCTCAAACCTGTGACCCTCCTGTCTCAGCCTCCCAAGTATTGGGATTACAAGTGTGCACTACCATGCCCAGCTCACAATATTTAAAGATACCTGAATAATCTAAGTTGCCTATGAAAATATCCATGGTTTCTATTATGACGATGTCACAATGTCATAAGTACTACTAATATCACTGTGATATTAGTAAAGGAAATGATAAATTTTAGATAAAGGTTAGTGAAAGTAAAGATACCAATTATTTCCCAGCCAAGCTGATAGTCATCCTGAATTCTATCATCAAACCCTTTAGAGGCCAAAGGACCTGGGTTAACAACTCTTTTTAGTGGGCTTATCCTTCAATTTGAAAAACATTCTCTAAGACAGGTGGTTTTTCTGGAGTTAGAGAAGGGAGATGGCATCCTCATCTAGCTCCTCACCACATCATCTTCAATCTGAAGGGACTTAAAATTTCTTCTTGGTGTCATTTTGGGCTCAAATAGATAATCAAATAGTGTGAGTTCATCTCAGCGTCCTGATGGAAGGAAGAGGCTAAAACTTACCTCTGCTTCTGATATTATTGCTTACGCTGAGACAAAAGCTTTGGAGACAAACCCGTAGGCATTTTGTAAGACTAGAAAACAAAGTCACATTTCTGAGGCTTAATTAGTATTTGTGAAGCACCAAGAGGTCTCTGTAGAAATGGCCTTGGGTAAGACCAAATTAGTGTTTTTAATTATAATCATTAAAAATGAATATTTACAGGAAATTGGGCTGAAGGCCATCTGGCCCAAGTGCATTCCTAGGGGAAGCCATAAAGCTCTAATGGGGGGAGGCAAGAGAATGGTATAGAGTAGATGGAACTATTTATAGTTTCTCAAGGCTTTTGTTTAGGCCATCAACTGCAAAGGGCATTTAGAAGTTAAGCTGAGCACTAAGAGACTCAATGGGAAGAATTAATGCATATTTTTTGTGGCTTTTAATTTCTAAGAAACAGTTTCATGGTTTGACATTAAAATATAACATTATATATTTCTTTTACTTCACATATATACTTTTCATTATTTCATTTAATTGAAAGAAAGTAAAGCAAGCACATTCAGTAGAATTCTATTTACATGCAGGGCTGGCAGTCCTTTGATTTCATTGGCTCTCTGTAAACAATATTTTCCCCTTAGCTATTTACTTGGTGTTATGCTGATTAAAGAATTAATATTTGTGTAGTCATTTGGTAGTTTTATTTTTTCAGCCACTCAAAATAATATTTTAAATAAAGGGTTGAATTTTCAGATGTTAACTTTATTATTCAGATAAGTTGTTTTATCTAAATTTCTTAATCATAACAGAAATGTTATTTACCTACACAGAAGTCAGAAAAACTGATTGAATATTGTTCTTTCCCATGCATAGCAGATCAACAAAAGAATACTGTAAGATCTAATGACAGAGCTTGGTGAAAGAGGAATCTTCCTAACCTTTTTATTGAGGATATAAATGGATACAACACTTTTTTTGGAGGCAATAAGAACTATGTCTCAAAAGCTTTAAAATAGTCACACCACTGGGCTTCATAATTCTACTTCTGAGAATCTATCCTCCCCAAATCCTAAATCCTAAATACAAAAAAAAACTTTCTGTGCAGCTATATTCACCCCAACATAACTTATAAAATTAAGAAAGGGTAATATAAATGTAATAGAGTTGTAAAGAATGTGATATTTATTTTAGTCATTAAAGTAATATGTATTAAGAGTTTGTAATAACTTGTAAAATGTTCAGATAATTATGTGGTATATAATGACTGAGGCATGTAACCGTGGTAGAAGCATAGCCTTTAGCTATGTTCTTGGGCAGTGAGTTATTTAACCTGATATGACAAGTCTCAGTTTCCTTATATGAAAAATGGGAATGATAGAAATGTAAAATGATAGTATATACTTTGTGCAATTGCCATGAAATTTAGGAGCTAGTATGTGTTAATTGCTTAAACCATACCTGACATCGAGTAAGCGCCCTATAGATACTAGCTGTTGTCATTATCATCAGTTACTGTAGAGTTGTCACAGTAAATTCAGGGAAAGGAGCCAACAGACACTGGTAATGAATGTAAGTTCTTTAAAGCCCTTACTGCACAGAAATGACTCTTCTGAGCAAGAGACATGGAAGTACTCCCAATTAGAGGACCAAGCTTCTCTTGCCTTCTACCTCCACAAAGGCCTCCCTACTCCATTGATGCCATGGGACCAGTCTGAAGACCAGTGGGTCATTCGCCAATCTGATATGCCCTCCTAGCCCTCCTCACTCTTCTGACAACTCATACCAATGCCTGCTGGGTCACCAACTGCAAACCACTAGTAGAAATTCCAGCACACCCCTAAATGATTACCAGGAGATCAAAAGTTGAATTTGGGTTAGTTTTTCAGGTATATCTTCCCCATCACAGAACTTGGCTTTACGGTTATGAAGTTTATTCCTGCAATTACATGTTGTGTGAAAAAAGCAAGGTCATCATGAATATGTTATAAGAAATAATTCTGTGGGTTGGGGGTGTGGCTCAATAGTAGAGTGTGTGCTTAGCATGCACAAGGCTCTAGGTTCAATCTCAGAAGAAAGAAAGAAGAAAAAGAAAGAAATAAAGAAAGAGAAAGAAAGGAAGAAAGGAAGAAAAAAGAAAGAAAGAAAGAGAGCGAGAGAGAGAGAGAGAGAAAGAAAGAAAGAAAGAAAGAAAGAAAGAAAGAAGAAAGAAAGAAAGAAAGAAAGAAAGAAAGGAAGGAAGGATCTTGAATAAAAACCAAAAATCAAATTAAAGAAACCAAAATATATTTACAAATTACTTTGGGGTACTAAGAACATGAGTGATTTATTTTGCTCTCTTTGAATTTTTGTTTTCAAAAATTCCATAAATTTAATGTACTATTTTATAAACTAAAATGTGAACTGAAAAGGAATTATGGTGGTAAAGGTTTCCTGCATTATGTTTCTCTTTTGTGGACTACTTTCTGCAGTACAGTGGTTTTCATGGGGAAAATTCTGTAAATTTGGGAAGATGTAGCCAAGCAAATTTTGTTCAGTATCAGGATAAATTAGGATACAGCTGAAAGTATCAGAAACACCTGATTAAACCTAAATAACAAGTAGAGGGAATTTATTAGTTATTAATCTAGAGGCAGGGCTGCTTTCAGGGCAAAGGTTAATTCAGTGGCTTAATAATATCACCAAGAATCTCCTCTCCTTTCATTCATTCTTTGTCTAGTTTTCTCCTCCCTCTCTCCTTCATTCCCTCCCTGTGGTATTAATTTTTCCCCAAGTCTGCTCCCTTTATATTTGTTAGCAGCAACAAAGACTATAGAACTCCTCGTTCACACATAAATAAATGTCCCAAATGGATCCACTTGGTCACATGATCTCTCCTGAACCAATCATTGTGGCTCAAAGAATGACCATATATTAGTACAGTTTAGGACCTAGATTCAGGCTCATCCCTAAATCAATTCATGAGCTAAATGAGACAAGATTATCCCAGTTGGTTCAAGGCGTAGCAAAATGTGCTTATTTAAGAAACTCTTATTTCCAATTCTTTGGGGTTTTCTTTGTTTGTTTTAATTTTAAGGTAAAAAGCTTAAACCCAGTTCTTAGAGCTCTCTCTCTTCTTCTTCTCCCCAGGACTCTTCCCTGGCATTCAGTTAAATTCTGAGAGGGTCAGTACTGATGTGTCCTCTGGAAAGAATGTAACATCTGTGTCTTCTGTCCATACCTCCTCCACCCAGGCACAGCTGTCTCATCTGGTCCAGTCACTCTGCCCTGGCCACCACTGTTGATGCCTCTGGTCCCACCCTGTACCTCCATAAGGTTCTTGTACTTTGTTTTAACTGTAGCTGCTTTGAATCTTTCAGTTTATTCTCAGCCACTTCTCTGTCACGTTGAGGATGCCATGGCAACATGAGTAGGTTGTGTGGGACTTTATGAAGCTATCTCTAGACCTATCTACCCAGTCATCTACCACCCCTCACTCGTGATCTATGGGCCATGTTGGAAAACAGCCTCTGCTGTGATTTGTTTCCTGGGCTATTCCATTGAAATCCTGGGGGTGGTTCACCTAAGGAATGGGATTTGTGGTCTACCCATCTCTGGAACTCAGCCTTCCTACCCTCTTTATAGTCAAGTGTTTCTTCCCCTTCTTGCCATGAGACCATGAGATTTCTTTCTAATATTTTATTTTTTGGACAAACTTTATGACCCCTTCCTCCAGGCTTATGCTCCTGATTTCAAAGCACAGTCTTAAAAATTCTTGCTCCTGCTTCTTGCATAAAAGTGACTTTTAAGACTATTGTCTTGAAAGGTTTTTAGACATCTGCTGAACTGACACACCTTAACATTGGTTCCAGGAAGCACCCCAGATTAACAGAAGTCTGAATTCTATTTAGCTTCCTGCCTGAGACGTTATTCAATAGAAACCTACAGAAGATAGTAGAACTGATCTGCTAAGCATTGGGCAGAATCAGGCCCACAGGCTAAGAAAGTTTTCATGCTGGGGGAAAACCAAGTTGGCATATTCAACTAAGGTGAAGTAATGGCTAAGGCTCATTAAGTGACCAGTATATGTAAGACACTTTACAAAAATTATCTCTAGTACTATTCAAAAATTCTTGTGAGGTATGGATTACTAGCCCTACTTTTTAGATTAAAAAGTTCTGATACTCAGCATTAAGTGGCACCAAAAAATATATAATATTCATATGTCAAACTTTAAAGAATAGTTTATTTTCATCATGTAATGCCATCTTCCTAAGAATTAGAAAGTAGTCATTGGAACGAGGGCAGGATGCTGTTTGAGGGAGGTACCATGTTACCTCCTTTCTATATGATTGAACTTACAATCATGTTTCACTTTGCGTAATTATTAGAAGTTCATTTTTAAATAACATATCTCTATCTAAAAGGTAAATTCCTTGGGAATTGAGGGTGTATATGTGTGTGTGTGTATATGTATATGTGTGTATTTAACATATCCTACCATATTTAGCATAATACAGTGAATATTAGCTCATTGCAAAATTTATTTATTCAAGTTACTACATTAAATAGATGCTGCTGCAGTAAAAAATATAAGAAAAAAAACGGGGGATCCCAAACCACAAGGACATTCTTCATCTAGCAGCAAAGCTAAAACAACTGGAATACTAGCTATCGCCAAGTGAATAGAAGATGATAGATATTAATGTTTTGGAAGTAATTAGAAAAAAGGTAGTAGTGATTGGCAAAAGAAAGGTAGACAAAATAAATGAAAGTATTTGAATATTATTTTATTTTATTTTACATTGCATACCTCTTGAAGAAAGGACAACAAAAGGAGGATTTTCTATATCTTATGATTTACCCATGTGTCTGAATGTTCAGTCAATTAGACTGAAGCAGAGCCTGCTGGAGGGTTTGGTGTATTCTGGCATGAGGTCATTGCATACAACTTACAATCAAGTGTGGATTTAGAACAAGGTCTTTCTTTCTTTCTTTCTTTCTTTCTTTCTTTTTTTTGCGGTCCTGGGGATTGAACCCAAGGGCATTCTACCTCCAAGCTACACCCCCAGCCCTATTTTTTTTTAATTCTTTATTTCAAAACAGGGTCTCACTAAGTTGCAGAGGGCCTCACTAAGTAGCTGAGGCTGGCCGCAAACCTGCGATCCTCCGGTCTCAGCCTCCCAAGTACAGGGATTCCAATCATGCACCACCATACACGGCTAGAACAAGGCGTTTCTGAGGCATCTCAGTAATACCCTGGCCATGAGAAAATTAACTACATTTCCTAATGTACTGTTACTCTGTATTTCAGGGACTACACTGGCGAGACACAGGAGGTGATAGATAATATACACAAGCCACTGTAGAAGTTCAAATGCAAGAGAGAAGGCATTTAGATGGAGGGTCAGAAGAGGCTACATGTGAGACAAGGACCTTCAGACATATAGAACAATACTAGCATAGCACAGAGGCAGTAAATTTGGATACATGTCAATGCATTGAAACCAATTTGCCAAAAAGTCAATTCAATTTGGCATATTGGACCTTGAGCAAATTGATTTCTGGCAAGTTGGCCTGTTTCTGGAAATCTCGGGACATATATAAAAAGAAAAAATATATAACAGTGTTTATTGCCTTCATACTAGGATATCAGACACTACTTGGTGTTTTTAATATATTGTCTTATTTCACCCTTTTAGCAAGAACTTATGGTAGGTATTAATTATACTATTTTTCAGATGAGGAAACTAAACCCTACAGCCAGAGCATAAGAATTTGGCCCAATATCTCATAGTCACTTAGCTGAGAGGCTGTGGTTGGAATAGATATTTGCTTGGCTTTAACACCCTGTAATTTTCACTTCACTACACAACCTAAGCTTACATTGAAGTGCTGTTTATGAAGGGAAAACTGTTGGAAATGGGTTTATAAAAGCATGCAGAGGCCAGAGATTGAATACTAAACCATGGAGCTTGGACTTCACAACTAGGAACCACTGATCCTTTGGTAGAAAGAAGGTGATAGTATCTTTTTTGCTTTAAGAAACTTAATCTTATAATCACACGCACAGAGTCAGGAATACCACTTAAAACCCCTTTTTAATGAGTCTAGTGAGAATAAAAACCTAACTAAGGCTACAGTGCAAATTAGTAGAATAAAATAGATTTCAGAGAGGGAGAATGATAAGTCAATAGAAATTGGGACAATTCCCAATTTCTAGGAATTGGATGTAGGGCACTTGACAAAAATATTATAATCAAAATATTGTTACTAAGGAAATTTGGGAGGCACTATAAAGAATAGATTTAGGAGTAAAAATGATGTGTTATATTTCTGACATTTAGAATTTGAGGTAACAACTATAGACATTAGCAGAGAAATCTTTCTGGCAGGTGGAAGTTTGTGACTTGCCCTTGGAAAAAGTTTTGGTTGAGATATGATTTAGGAGTCATTTACATAAAAATAATTAGGACTGTGCCAAGAATTGTTATATATTTCATTGTGAATAATATTACTTAGAGAAAATACCCTTAGAAAATATGATTGAACAGAGAACTAACCTTTGATTTGCATTCAGGTCGACAAAGATCCCTAGTGGAAGAAATGTTGGTTATAGAGGGGGAAGAAATGGAAGAAAACACTGACGTGCAGAGAACAGTGGCAAAAAACAGTATTTGGCAGAAGTCAAAATGTTTGAAAAAATCCAATATTTCAGACAGTTCAAGGAGGCTAAGAGTAAACACTATTTAACATCTTAGGGAAAGAAGATAGTGGTAGTAATTCTTAAACAAGGCGATGAAGGAAGAAGGGCGAGAAAGCTATAGAGCCAGAGGTTAAGGAGTGGATGGATGTGTAGCTATGAGGAAGGGGGGTCAACCAATGTGAACTTATCTTTCCAGGGTACTAGTTGTAAAGGTAAAATACAGGTCAAGAACCTGGAGTCAAAGAGGTCTTATATAGATAAGAGGCTTGAGAAAGTGGTCTACAGAGCAAAGATGTGTTGCAGTATAAAGAAAGTTTGAGATTGGAAATCCAAGTGTCTTGGGCAATGTCTCCCTGTCAAAAGAGTTAGAGACAAAAGTTGTGTGCAGGTATCTTATTTGGAATGTGATCCCAGGAATAGATAGCAAGAGGAGATAAGACAGAAAGGAAGGGAAGCAAATACCAAGATGCATGGTTAACTTGGCCTTACCTGCTCAGTCTTGCTGGGTACCTTCTACAGAGTTTTATGAAGTCATCTAAGAACTGCTCCTATTGGCCAGAAGTTGGCCTCATGGGCGGTGACTCCTCCACACCTCAGATTTGTATATGCATGGTTATTGATTGGGTTTCCACTCCTCAGTATCAGAGAAGTCCCAGAACAGGACATAAGAGGACACAGGTAAGGCGAGGCACTGCCATAAAACACCTCTGCAAAGATGTTCAAAGTCGACATAGAACTGGTCTCCATACCTGTGACTGAAGAAGGGGGTAGGGCTGAAATAATGTGACGTGGTACATAAACCTTTAGTATATTTCATCCCTTTCTTCAATCATAGCTTGTACCCTTTATTAAGTCCTCCCTAAGAGCTGTCATAGAATCTTATCTAAGGTGATAGCCAGCCTCAATCTTGACAAATACATCATACCTTAGGGTTAATGAAACAATGCTAGTGATCCCAAGGCTCTAATTGATACTAACCATCACTTTCCTATTTCCTTCACCCGGAACCATCACTTCTATTGCTCCAGATTACTTATGGTGAGATAACACAAACCTCTATTGCCAAGGTATCAAAGCCCGTGGTTGCCCTGTCATTGTCGGGCTGTACTTGCTACAATTGGCCATTCACTATTATCACCAAAGAAGAAGCAAAAACAACACTGAATCTTCTTGGTCTTAGATATACCTTCTTTGCCTTCCCTGTGTGGCAGAAATTCTACCTCCAATAATAGAGAAAAATCACCCCACCAGCGCAGTAATTCTTTTCTTTGCCCATTGGTCCACTGGTATCAGGAACCCAAATTAATAAGCTATTAGTCATATTTCAGTGATGCCTTACTGTGTTCCTTGATGAAAGAATTCCCATGCCCTTACTGAGAATCGTGACCCTAATCCACACTGCTAAAGTTTTCTAGATATGAAGTACATACTCCCCAGGTCCGATGCTGGATTTGTGTATTCTAGCTGTTGGGATGTAGTTCCATTTACCAGCTATTTCTCTCTCTCTCTCTCTCTCTCTCTCTCTCTCTCTCTCTCTCCCCATAGATAGATGATAGATAGATAGATAGATAGATATAGATAGATAGATATATAGATAGATAGATAAAAATATAGAGAGATATAATAGATATGGATATAGATTAGATATAGATATGTATCTATTGATCTATATCTTACCTCTGTGTTTTATGTATTTATGTATATATGTATCTTAAAAGTACTTCCCAAGTATGGTGGTACAGGCCAATAATCCCAGTACTTGGGAAGCTGAGACGGGAAGATCTCAGGTTCAAGGCCAGCACATGGTAACTTAGGTAGACCCTGTCTCAAAAGATTTTTTTTTTTTTGTTGCAGTACTGGGGATTGAACCCAGGGGCGTTCTACCTCCGAGCTACACCCCCAGCCCTATTTTTTATTCTTTATTTTGAAACAGGGTCTCACTAAGTTGCGGAGGGCCTCACTAAGTAGCTGAGGCTGGCCACGAACCCAGATCCTCCAGTCTTAGCCTCCCAAGTATTGGGATTACAAGCGTGAAAGGGGCTTAGGGTGTATTTTATTGGTAGAATGCCTATGTGTTCAATCCCTAGTAACACACACACACACACACACACACACACACACACACAC
>PVJS01014841.1:30196-39854 GCA_004027185.1 Glis glis | reverse complement strand
TGGAGTCTCAGGATTGGAGCAACCACTAATTCAGTCCCAGTCCAAGATGTGAAGATCAGAAAGCTTCTTCGGAGAAACGATGGTGGAGTTTCAGTTCCAAGAGCAGGAGGCCGAGAAGATCGAGCTCTTCGGAGAAAGGCGGAGCCGGCGGCTGACGATCTCAGGCGAGAGCAGATGCGCTTTCCTCGGAACGAGTCGCGAGCACTCTACGTGGCTTCTCCCTCTTTATCTAAGTCCGCACCTATCAGAATCCTGCTGCTTACATTCAGGGCAGGGCTTTCTCTTTAATCTGCTGTTACACACCCAAAATCACATAATCTTGGGTGTGTCATGATCAGGTCAAGTTGACAACTTAGATTAACTATCACAATAACTATGGGCAAGTGTGTTTGGTGGATGCATGCAGGAGTGTGTGTGTGTACGCACATACACTCTCACAAGCACATACATGTATACCTCTCTTTTCACACATCTGATGTGCCTGAATTTTGAGGACAGGACAGGCAATTTCAGGAAGAGAGAGCTACATGTGCAGAGGCCCAGAAGTCAGAAAGAAATGATGTCTTAGAGAAATGGCAAGTAATTCAAAGTAACTGAAGTTCAAGGTGAGGAGCAATGGAGGAAAAGTTAGAGATGAAATCAGGGGCTAGATTAAGGGCTTAGGTTTTATTTATGTTGTAATGGAAAGCTATTGAAGGCTTTTTAGTGGAGAAATGGAGTTTTCTTTTCAGAAATATTACTCTGGCTGCAGTATGAAAGAGTGGAAGAAGAGCAGCCTGACAAGCGGGAGGTGTTTGAAGATGAAAGATGATGAAGTTTTGGACAAGGTGGTAGAAGTGAGGACAGAGGAAAATGGGCTGTTACTCAAGCTCTTCTTGGTGCCCCAGCCAAGTGCAGGGCGCCTTCCTCTGTTCTCTTGTTGAATACTGTGCATACCTCTCTGGTTGCATTTATCATGACCTATTGCAGTTGCTGACTTTTAGGTTCAACAAACAAATCCTTTCAAGAGTTCTTTGGCTTAATTTTGAACCCTTCATTATTCTAGTTCATCTAATTATATTGAACTCCCAGTACCATGCTCTATACTTTTGGAATCCTCAAAGAGAAATGTCTCACTCCATAAGATCCAGGAGCTTGAAGAATCTAGCCAGTACTAGACTATCGACCAACACCCACCTGTAGCTGGCATGATCCTTTTATCCAAAGACAAGCTAAAGACTAAAATAAAAAGAGAGCCCTTCAAGGAAGTGAACAGTTTCCCCACACATTCTACAATAACAATGTCCTTTTTTTTCCCCCTGTGGCACTGAGGATTTAACCCAGGGGCATTCAACCTCTAAGATGTAACCCTAGCTCTTTTTATTTTTTGTCTTTTGCTTGTTTTGAAACAGAGTCTCCCTAGATTACTGAGTGTCTCACTAGGGCTGAGGATGTCCTCAACCCTGCAATCCTCCTGTCCCCGCCTCCCAAGCACTGGGATTACAGGTGTGGGCCACCATGCCCAGCTACAATAATGTCCTCTATGTAAAGAATGGGGGTGCCTTGGAGGAAGGGTCCAGGTGGGTACAAGTGGATCCAGCTCCACTAGCAAAATGAACAAAGAAACACAACGGTTGAAATGAGAAGCCAAGAGGGTCTGCGTTCAGTGGATACCTCAGGTTACCAAAGCCCAGAGTATCAACTTCAATCCCATTAACAAGTTACCCAACCATCTTTCCTACAAAACTAAAATATTTAACATTCCTTCTTATTTTTCTTTAGATATACACGTATAAGCACAGACTTTCCAGCAGAAGAAGGAGAGAGACAGCAATATTGAAGAATAAAAATTCCATTGTTCTGTTGCTTCTAAAGTAAATGATGGAAATTATAAGCTAATTTACATATGGGAGATTAGCAGAGTATCCCTTTATTCCTATTAATATATTTTCCCTTCCTAATTATAAAGATTTGAATCTTTTTAAAACAACTTTATACAAAACATTTGTGTGGATATAAGAACTGCATGTTAAATGCTAATTCAGAATGAGTTATTTGCATAACCTTACAAAGGAGCTAAATTGCTTGTATTTAATAATAAATAGAGAGTTTAAAAAGGATTGCGGATATCTTGAGAGAAATGTGAAACAGAGAAAAAATTTGCTTCTATTTTAAGGCACAGAACTTTTTTTTTTCCACTTTGAATTTAAAACTACTCTCCACCCTCTAGGGAAAACTTGTCCTAACTTTCCGATAAGCTTAATATTCCAAGGCTCTACAACATGACAACTCAAATACACTGAAGGTGAAGAGCTAATATGTTTTTAAATGAACATGGATAGTTTTCAAAAGATAATAAACTCCATCTAAAATGACTTTGCATTTGAAAAGTGGAGACTTTTGAAGATTTTAGATTCTGCATATGGTGGCAAAACAGAATTGTGGAAATTATCCAGAGAATTCAGGATTAATTAGAATTCATAAAGAAAAATAGATTAAAGGCTTTTCTTTAAAGTATGTGATCTAACAGTGTTCATAACTCACATAGTAGCTATCATTTCTGCAGATGAACAGGAGAAACACCTTAGCAGGTGAAACACACACGAAATAATTAAGGTGCTAATACATTAACTTTGATTTGACGCTATGCTCTTTGAAGTCAGGAACTAGTGTCTCGCCAGCATTCAGTGCACCAGTCACTTCATCCTTCTTCCCCCCTGTGCCCCTCAACTCTGTTAATTGGCACCATGCTTTCTTGGGTTTCCTTCTAACTCCTTGCCAAATCCCCTTTGGACTCCTCTGTGGACTCTTCTTTTTCTCTTTGACCTCTAATTGTTGCCTTTCTCCAGGATTCAGTCCTGAGCCCTTTATTTTTCTCCCTTATCACCCTCTCTGTATGTGATTTCTTCAGTTCCCATGACTCTAAATTCCATCAGTATGCCTCTTACTACCACATTTACACCCCAAATTTTCCTCTCTGAGTTCAGTTTGCAGATGCTTGCTATCTCCTCTCAGATGTCTGCTAGCAACAAGTCAGATCCAAACTCACTTGCCATGCAGCCCACCACCTCTGTCTCCCCAACTGTCTCCACCTCAGCAACTAGCATCACATCCACCGGTTCCACCTGCGAGACAGCAACATGATAGCTCTGTCATTTCTACAGCGAAAATGCATGTCCAGTCCTCCCACTGTTCCTCATTTCCACCACTACCTCCCTGGCCTAAGCCACCACTTCACACCATCTGTACTCGCACTCATGACTCCTCCAACCAGCTTTCCCCACAACAACCACAGTGACCTTCATGTGACACGATTTATTACTGGCTGCCTTCCTCAGAGTTAACAATCTGATTCTATTTCCTCCTGCAAAGTGACAACACTGGATGGCCACAAGTTTGGTCTGATCTGGGAACAGGTCGCTTTTCTATTAAAACCCGTTCAATGATTTCCTACTGCATAAGAATCAAATTCAAACTCCCACGGTCTACAAAGACCCCACATGGTCTGACCCATGGCTATCTGACAAAATTAACCCCTAAAATGCCCCCACGATTTTCCCAATCTCAGGGACTTTATGCATGCTGGAAATGTGTAAAATTTCCCTCTTCTGGGAATGTTATTTCCCCTTTTTATGTGATCAACTCGTTCAATTCCCACTCCTTCAAAGAGGTCTTCCTGTACAGCATACCATGCCTCACCTGTTTGTTTCCTTCAATGCACTTATCATCACTGCATATTTATTCACTTGTCCACTAATTGCCTCTTCTCTAGACTGATAACACCCTTTAGTACCCAGAACTTAGGACAATTCCTGCTACATACTAGGCCTTCAAAAATTGTTGTAAACTGAGTAAAGGAATGAATAAATGAATGAGCTGGAACAAAGATAAAGTGTTCTACAAAATCCTTGGGGAGTGAGTGAGACTGGTCAATTGCTGGGCACCAGAAACTCAGTGGTGGATGCTGTGCTACTTGAGGACTTGATACACTTTTAAGAAGAAATTATGTTCTGTGGCAATATTTTCATGTCTGGAGAATATAGCTTTATAGGGTAGCTACTCAAAATGTCAAATGTCTGTCTTATTGAAGTTGTAAATATTTTTAAGTGATTTAAGCAAAATTGTATTCTCCTTATTTGCTCACAGAAACTCTTGTATGGCCCCAAGGAGCAGAGTCAAGACCTACAAATGAAAGCAGGGAAGTGGGCAAATGGAGACTGAAGTGGGCCATCATTGCACGTCTCCAATTTTCCTGGCATCAGATGGAAAAACATCATGGCAAGGTGACTGTAGAGTCAAATTACTCATCAGTGTGGATTACGGCCAAACAACTTTAACTTTGAGAGTATGTGATTCAATGGCTCTCGACATATTCATCGAGTTGACATGGCTCTTGAACATCTATGCTGTTTTCTCTGTTCCAATATAATTTTTCCTCAAGTCATAAATATTGCTTCTGAAGTTATCCAGAACAATTACCTATGCAAGGAAGACATCAAGTCCTTGAAAATTCAAAAGGAAAAAAAAGTAGAGACCTTCCAGAGAATAGCCTTTGCCCTGCTGATTCTGTCTGAGTGACATTTCAAAGCTGATTACTTAGCCCTATTCAGACAGATATCCCACTGCAATCAACATCCTTCTTGTGTTAGCCTAATAGGGATTTTGCCTTAATAAGAAATATAGAATTGGGTTCTTAGCGATAATTATTACAATAATTTTCAAAGGATAAGTCTTTCCCTTAATAAATAATCCTTCTCTGAGAGCAAGCATCCTTGAATCTTATCTCTGCTGTTTTCCAAATGAACATTTTTAAAAATCAATTTTGATACTTGAAACTGCAAAGATAAGTGGAACACAGAAGTGACAGATTCCACTTTTCTATGGATATGGCTGTGTACCTAATGCCAACCATAGAGGGAAAGTAAGCAAATTTACTTAGTAAGGTGTTCTCTCGTCTTCAGACGCCAATGATAACTTCCAATGTATGTTTAATAAAATATCCCACCTTCCTCTTAAATTAATGAATTAAAATCAATAGAGGCTATCATATCAGCATATTGTTATCATTGTAGCTCACCGTGGTTTTATGTTTCTTTGAATGATTAGTAATGTTGGACATATTTTCATATATCTTTTGTCTTCTTTGGAGAAATATCTGTATAAGTCCTTAGCCCACTTTTTAATCAAGTTATTATTTTTTATTGAATTGTAGGAGTTCCTTATATATTATGGAAGTTAACCCCTTATAAGACAAATGATTTGCAAATACTTATTTCCCATTCTGTCGGTTGCCTTTCCACTCTGTTTATTCCCCTGCTGTGCAAAAGTTCTTTAGTTTGATGTAGCTCCACTTGTTAATTTTTGGTCTTATTCCCTGTGCTTTTGGTACCATCTCTATTGTTTTAGTCTGTTTACACTGTCATATCAAAATATCATAGATGGAGTGGCTTATAAACAAAATTTTATTTCTCGTGGTTCTGGAGATTAGAAAGTCACGAACCAAGACTCCACTGGATTCAGTGTCTGGTGAAGGCCAGTTCCTCATAGATGGCCCTTCTCCACTGTCACCTCCTTGTTCCATGTGAAACCTCCCATGGCCAAAAGGGTATGAAATCTCTGTGGGGTCTCTTTCAGAAGGGAACTAATCCCAAGCCCTCATGACCTAATTGCCTCCCCAGGTCTCACCTCCAAATGCCTTCACATTGGGATATTAGGTTTCAATGTATGAATTTGGGGGACAAAAACATTTCACCTTTAGCACCCACGAGATCGTTGTCAAACACAGTGTCAAGAAGATTCCCCCACCCCCATGTGTGCTTCTGGGAGTTGTATAGTTTAAGGTCCATTTTCATCCAGGAGGATATCCTGGTTTCCCACACAACTTGAAGAGACTGTCCTTTCCTATTTTTTCTTTTTGGCATTCTTGTTAGAGATCAGTTGATCAGAGATGTGTGGGTTTATTTCAGGGCCCTCTATTCTATTCCATCTGTTTATATGTCTGTATTTATGTGAGTTCAATGCTATTTTTATTACTGTAGCTTTGTAATATATTTGAAACCAGGAAGTGTGATGCCTCCAGCTTTGGTATTTCTCCAGAATGATTTGGCTACTGATGGTCTTTTGAAGTTCTATATAAATTATAGAATTTTAGAAGTGTGGGCGAGGATGTGGAGAAATTGGAAACCTTGCACACTGTTGGGGTGGGCAGGGAATGCATAATAGTGTAGCTGCAATGGAAACAGTATGGACATCCCTTAGTAAAATAAAAAAAGAACTACCAGCCGGGGGTAGTAGCACACACCTGTAATCCGAGTACTTGGGAGGCTGAGACTGGAAGAGTGCAGGTTTGAGGTCAGCCTCAGAAACTTAGCGAGACCCTGTTTCAAAATAAAAAATAAAAAGGGCTGAGGATGTAGCTCAAAGATAGAATGCCCCTGGGTTCAATCCCCAGTACTATATATATATCATATTATCCAACAATACCACTGATGAGTATTTATCAAGAAAAAAATTCCTGAAATTAGAATCTCAAAGTGATATTAGCACTCCTGTTCACTGCAGCACAATACATAATATGTGGAAACAAATCTCCACCAACAGATGAATGGATAAAAAAAACATGGTATATACATATGATGGAGTATTAATCCACATTAAAAAAGAAGGAAGTCTTGTCATTTGTAATAAGATGTATGAATTTGGATGACATTATGCTAAGTAAAATAATTCAGGCACAGAGAGACTATTGCATGATTCCACTAATATGAGGTATCAAAAATAGTCAAATTTATAGAACCAAAAAGTGGAATGGTGGTTGCCAGGGACTGGGGTAGGGAAAAATGTGGAATACTAATCAACAGGCATAAAATTTCAGTTAAGCAATATGAATACATTCTAGAGATGTGCATTGTACCTATAAAAAACAATATTATACACTTAAAAAATTTTTTGGTTCTGGGAAATGAACCCAGGGTCATTCTACCCCCAAGCTACTCCTCCAGCCCTATTTTATTTTTATTTTGAAACAGGGTCTCACTAAATTGCTGAGGCTGTCCTCCAACCTGCAATCCTCCTGTTTCAGCTTCCCAAGTACTGGTATTATAGGCATGTGCTACCACACCTGTCTTGTACACTTAAAAATTTTTTAAGAGGGTTGATTTTATGTTAAGTGTTCTTGCAAAAATAAAATAAAAGATAAGGAAGGTGCTAGATGTGTCATCTATAAAAAAAATGCTGAGTTTGAAGTCTACATCTCTGTTGAGTGAGAAGATGCTAAAAAGTGGGGGCAGGCAACTATTATATACCCTTATACTTCATGGTTAAACTGTACCCATGTTGATTTTTTGAAAATTATTTTGAAAATAATTTTTTAAATAATAAAAGCATGAAATAAGTATCATCCAGCAAGGCATTTAGAATTGATGACCAATCTAGGTATATGATTTTCTTTAAGTGTCTTTATTTTTTTCAGAATATACCAGTACTTAGGCCTATTTGAAATGTAGATAAAGAAACAAACAGGAAAACAATGCATAAGGCCACCTAATATTTTATTCATAATACATATAAGCAACTTTTCACTGGATTCCTATAAAAATAATGAAAACATTAATAGATATTAGGACATATGATGAAGACTAAGCATTAAAATATATGAATCTAGATGGGTTTACTTTCTTTTAAAATTAGTCTATAAACTACCACTAAAACAACTGTTTCTAGTACTTAATTGATATCTAATAATATTCCCTAGAATTTACAGAATTAATCTAATTAATTTTGCTAAGCTGACAACAAAAGCACATAGAACAACTCAAATGCAAACCATATAACAGATAATTTTTCTTATTACCTCTGGAAATAATAATTCCCAGGGAAGATAAAGCATTCATCATACTGTTGTAAAATGACTGAAAGCAGCAATTTAAAATCCCAAATCCTGATAGCATAACTGTACAAGAGGGGAAAGTGAAATTTACAAGAAACAATTAGAAAAATTATAAATACGTGGGCTTTCTAAAATTATTCTATAACGTATTTGATCACTGAGCTATTAAGATCTTTTTCTCATAAAATTATAATAAATCCTAGCCAGTCTGAAAATCCTATCAGCAGGAAGCATGTGTCTTTTTTTTTAATGTGATGTGGCTTTAAAATGAGCAATTCCCAATTATTAACCTTAAAACATCTCAACAGACAGAAATAGAGATAAATGCTTTGTTTTTCTGGAGCCCACACCAGGCATTTTCATCATCTCCTCCTCCCTTGATAGGAAGCAATTAAATCTTTGCATATAAGATTTACATGTCTTTAGAAAAGCAAAATCGTTAGAACAAAACAATGTGGATATTTGAAAAGAGTATCAGAGCAAGTAATAACAATTGAACTTTGAGTTATTAAAGCAATAAATTTTTTAATCAATTTGGGAAGTATGATGAGTATCTGAAATCTTTACCTTGGTACTAAATGATTTTTCTCTTCTGAAACAAGCATTCTCAGAGTGACCTCTTAAAATATCTTCAACACCTAACTCAACTCAATTTCCTTTTCCAATTTCCTAAAGAAATAGAAAATACTTTTAAAAATCAGTATGGTGGCCGGACGTGGTGGCACATGCTTGTAATCCCACTACTTGGGAGGCTGAGACAGGAGGATCATGGGTTTGCACCCAGCCTCAGCTACTTAGTGAGGCCTTCCACGACTTAGTGAGACCCTGTTTCAAAATAAAGAATAAAATAGGTAGAATGCCCCTGGGATCAACCTCTAGTACCACACACACACCAAAAAAAAAAAAAAGCATGGTGTTTATTTTATTTTGCATAATTTTTGTGAAGTTAGTTGACACCTAGGTCTTAGGAGTGTATAACTACACTTCAGCTTTTTAACCTGATGTGGTACCTGCACTTGTCAGAAGCAATGACACCATCACTTATCACTCTTGAGTTCAGGATAATATGTGATGGTGTTTGGTTGGTCATTGATGACATCATATTGGGGACAGACCCATCAACAACGAAGGAAAGAAGCAAAGCACCTAAGAGGTACAGTTTTTGAGTAAGCACATGTGGAGTTGCAAACAGGATCTAAGAAACCAAGATTAGATTTCCTTCAAGTCTTTGGGGAAACCCTTTCAGCTCCAGAGAGTAGAAGCACCATAAGATATCTTTCGGTTGTTGAACTGCTGAATGTTGATGAATGTGCACCCAAAGTGCTCACTCCAGCAGATTTGCTGGATATGGGGCTGTTTTAGAGAGTCAGCATAATGTTGTGTGCTCATGATCAGCCAAAGACCAAGGACAGGCCGCAGCCCAAAGATATGGACACCCAAAGACACAGTTCAAAAACATACAGCCCAGAGCTAAGATTAATTCAAAAACACACCCCAAGGGATGGAGCTATTTATTTAGAGATTACTTTTATCAAAGCACACAAAAATCCTTCCAACACTTTCTCCATCCTTACCATGGCCCTAAAGTCACTCACCAGGGCTCCTGATACAGCCCCTGACTCCTTACCATCCGTCTCTTCCATGGCTTCTCAAACCTGCTTGTGGGCTGTTGCCAAACTAATCTTCCTACAGAATTGTTTTCACTATTTTCAAAGTCTCTGTACTTCAGTGAGCTGACCCCAAAATAGCCCCTGCCTAATATCCATGCCCTTTACAATGTGACTTTGCAGC
>PVJS01014841.1:17696-25196 GCA_004027185.1 Glis glis | reverse complement strand
ATATTTACATTGATTAGAGTATCTCCACACAATATTTTAATTAAAAAGGAAAAAGAAGAAATACAAATGGCCAATACATACATGAAAAAATGTTCAACATCATTAGCAATCAGGGAGATGCAAATCAAAACTATGCTGAGATTCCATCTAACCCCAATCAGAATGGCAATCATCAAGAAGTCAAACAAAAAGAAATGTTGGCTAGGATGTGGGAAAATAGGAACTCTTCTACACTGTCGGTGGGATTGCAAATTAGTACACATGCTATGGAGATCAGTGTGGAGTTTCCTCAGAAAATTGGGAATGAATCCACTATCTGATCTAGCTATCCCATTCCTCAGTATCTTTTCAAAGGGACTGAAATCAGAATATTATAGTAATACATGCATATCCATGTTTATAGCAGCACAATTCACAATAACCAAATTATGGAACCAACTCAGGTGTCCACACAGATGAATGGATTACAAAATCATGGGATATACACACAATGGAATTTACTCAGCAGTAAAGAACAAAATTATGTCATTTGCAGGAAAATGGATGTACCTGGAGAACATTATGTTAAGTGAGATTAGCCAGTCACAGAAAGTGAAGGGTCGTATGTTTTCTCTCATATGTGGAAGATAGGGAGTAATTAGGATACCAGAGAGACTTCAGATATTGGAGGAGAAACTCCAGTGGAGCCAGGGAGGTGGTCTAGGGGAAGAGAAGGGGAGAGAGGGAGAGTCAATGAAGGGATCACTTCCATTGATATTATGTACATATGTAAAAATACCAATGTCAATTTTAATATCCTGTATGGGGAAGGGGCGAGTTGGGAGGGAGCCGAGGGAAAGCCCAAGTGCTGTGTGCATGTATGTCACTATCACTATGAACTACATTATGATGTGAAACTGTAATAAATAATAAAAGTATAAAAAAGAAAAAGAAAAATGCAACTATAAAGAAGACTGGCAGACAAACCTTTAATCAAGTGATCTAACAGATTAACTGTGCTTAATCAGACAAATCAAAATCAGATTCCATCTGATAGATTGCAATAAGAACCTAGCATCTCTTTGGTGGTATTCCTGCCAAAACTACATAACATGAATCTGAGGAAATAAATTGAAAGGCACTAATTTTTTTTTAAAAAAAATGACCTGTAATCTTCAAAAGTATTGAGGTCATAAAAGTCAAAGGAAAACTGAGGAACTATTCTAAACTGAAAGAAACTAAAAATACATAGCAACTAAATGTAACCCTTGATTCTGAACCAGATTTTTTTCTATATTCCTATGTCATTAGGGCACTTGCCAAAACTTGAATGGGGTCCAAGGATTAGATGTCAGTAAAATACCAGTTTTTTTATTGCCTGATTTGGGTTCTTATAGGAATATACCTTTGAACTAAATTACTTGATTATTATGGGCCATCATATGAGCAACTTTGAAATATTTCAGGAAAAAATTTTGTACTATATTTGCAATTTTTCTATAAGTGAATTTTTTTCCCCAGAAAACTAGTGCATTACAATTTATTAGGGAAGTTCAATGAGCTAGAGATGTGAATCTGAGTATTTTCTCCCAAGGAAAGCAAGAACAGTAACAATTCTCTAGATACATGGCTAAACAATACAAGAACTTGCTAGGTGAATGCTATGATTTTGAATGTGGTTTGTCTCAAACTGTGCAGGAGTTCAATCGCCAAAGTTGTATTTATGATAATGATATTAAGAGGGTAGAAACTTAATCTGACTATGGTGTTTAGATATGGGGCCTCTGGGAAGTAATTAGATTAAATTAGGCCAGGAAGGTGGAGCCCCATGATTAAATGCTGGTGGCTTTAAAAGGAGGTGGAAAAGATCACAGAGACACATATACACACACACTCCTGCCATGATGTGAGGAGGCCAACGAGCCTCTCAAGAGTCTGTGTCACGCTGTTTGGACTCCAAAACTGTGAGCAAAATATACCTCTTTTGTTTTTATAAAATAGGCTGCCTCAGATATTTCAGTATAGTAATGATAAGCTGACTAATATAGCAAGTATTAAAAATCTAACCACTCATTTTACTCTATTTTGTGACATTTAGTATTACTGCTATAAACTATAGCAGACTGCTGGGAGTAGAGGAACTTCTTGGAGGAAAAATGGCTTGTATTTCCTTCTCAAAATTTAGTTAAAGAAAGAATGCATCTATAAAGAAAGGATTATGTAAATGAAGCCCAAAACTTCTTCAGCAGGTCTCTAGCAAATCTGAACATTTAACTGTAGTTGGAAAAAAATTTTAATAGCACAGACATTTATGAAGTTTCAACAAATATCTCACAAGTACAATTTTTCAAAAGTACACTAAGATTTTTTAGGATGCTGCCTCTTCTCAGAGGTAAGAAAGACACACTGTTGAATGGGAGTTTAAAGAGACCTCTGGAGCTCATCTAACCCAAATACCTCCTGCTGGATTATAACCCCATCCTTTTTGTTCTGCCCTCTGGGTGTGGAGAACAGATGGAAGTCATCCTCTGATCCTGGTGAGCTTTAAGGTCTGCAGATAGAGAGCCTGCCCCCTGCACAGGCTGCAGTCGTATTGTGCAGATCCCCTTTATATCTCCTCCAGCTCGATGTCAGGGTTGATGTTTCATGGCTCACACGCTCCCATGGGCAACAGCTCTTCAGAACAACAGTGCTTACTTCCTGGCCGGTGTCTTGCTAATCTCCCTGAACTGTGTTGCTTGAGGACCAAGCCAAATTAGGAAGGGTAGAAACTAGGCTGGGCATGTAGCTCAGTGGTAGAGCACTCACTGAGCATGTGGGAGGTCTCTGGGTTCAATCCCCAGCACCACAAAAAAGGGGGAGGGGGAACTGTCTTTCATTACACTGTGAGGATATCTGTGGGATGGTCAAGAGTTACATTTCACCCCATTCTCAGAGTATAATCATCTTTCGAACAAGATTGCTTCTTAAAGCCACCTGTCTATCTTCTCTTCCCAGACTTCAGCTTACCCTGCAAAGTGCAGCGCATCCAGTCTCATGTTTCTGTCTCCTAACCCCTTCTCCCTACAAGATGTACTAATTGGCCATCAAGTGGATTGACTGAATTATTCCTTCAATATTTTTGCTGACACCTAATATGAGATAAGCGGGCCCAAAGTGGACAGCTCCACAGGAGAGGGAAGCCAAGGAGAGATAATGCTAAAAACAGGAAAATAGCCAGAGAAATCTGTCTCTGGGAAATCTGAATTCACATGTTTTATACCTGAAATAAACTGCAGGATATCAATGCATCTTCATAAAACCATAGAGCATGAACAGACTTCATAGCCCCTTGTTCCATCTGAATCCTGTTCTTCATGAATACTCACAGAAGTTGTTGAGCTATAATCCACACTTTTCACTTACAAAAGCCTTTTTCTTTCTTCCTTCGATCCATAGAAAGCAAGTTTTTGTAGAATGGCTTGATCCCCACCCTTTATAATGTCCTTACCCTCTGCCTGGATAAAAATATACAGAGTCTGTATTTCTTAAATCTATCAACTTCCCTCCAAAGGAGGAATTATTTTCTCTACTTTTCAGAAGAAAAAATGAACTTTTAGAGAGATTAAGTGACTTATACAGGGCTACAGAGCCTACGAGTGGCAGAGACAGGATTTGAAGGAGGAGATGTCTGATTCCAACATATCTTAGTTATCTAATTTGTGCAAAATAATTGTAATATTTGTATTCAAAATAATTTGTATGACATACAATGTTCTAGTTATCTCTTGCATAACAACTTCTAACTTTGTTACTTGAAATGGCAATTTTTTATTCCCTCTCACAGTTCTGTCTCGGAATTTCTCATGGTTGCAGTCAGGTAATGGCTGGGGCTATGGCCATCTGCAGACTCAACAATGCTGAAATAAACACATATGGTAACTTCATATACCTGGCAATTCGGCTGAGAATAACTGGCCAGACTCTATGCAGCCAACATCTCTGTGTGGCTAACTTGGGCTTCCTCGTGGTATGGTGGTCTCAGGATGGTTGGATTTCTTACACAGCAGCTTGCTCCCCGGATGTGTGTTCTAGGAGCCCAAGTAGGCAGATGTAAGTCTTCATACAACTGAGGCTTGGTTACACACAGCACCACTCCTGCTGCATCCTCTCAATTATACCTCAGGTTCACTGTAGGAGAGGATTTTGTAAGGGTGTGAATACTGGGAGGCATGATGCACTGGAGGGCCATCTTTGCAGACTGGTTTCCAAATATAAGTTAGGAAGCATAGTCAAAATACAAATAGCCATCAACCTGCCATTCAACTGAAGAAGTAAAACATAACCAACATCATTGTCACTATCATGTCTTTCCCCCTGAGTCCATCCCCCAACCTCTAGAAATGTAAATGCTACCCTGAATCATGCATTTTTTATTATTTTGCTTTGCTGAAAAACAGTGCATGCATATACACTATTTAATTTTGCTCATTTTAAAATTCTATTTGAATGGTGTCATGTAGTATGTCATTAATTGCTTTTTTTACTCCCAAAACTTGTAAAGTTCACTTTTTCAGTTGAATATGGACTGGACTCATTTATTTTCACTGCTGTAGAATTCTCTTGTGGGAAGATGCCACAATTAATCTATTTGTTGATATTTGGGGCATTCCTGTTTTTGCCACTACATGCATATATCACTACTATAAATATACTTCTACTTGTCTACTAAGTTATATACACTGGCGTTTTCTCAGACATTTAGCCAGGAGGGCAGGCTGGGTCATGGGTCATAGGAGAAATTGTCTTTTAATCAGTCTCCCTGTCTCCACACTCATAGCCCTCTGGTCCATTCTTTGCAAAGTTGGTAAAGCGATCTTTCTAAAATACAAATCTGGTGTTTCTCCATTCCTTCAGGGCCTTCAGTGGCTCCCAGTTGCTCTCCAACTTCTGTGCACATTCAAAGTAGCAGAGGACTTTATCAAAAACATTAGTGTTCTAGTCCTGTCACTGGAGATTCATTGTCCAAGTCATTGTCCAAGAGCAGACATGTATGTTTTAATAAGTTTCCCCAAATAATTCTGTTGCATACCAAAATTTGAGAATCAGTGCACACATAATAAAGTCCAAAATCCTTGTTATAATAAAGAAACCCCATAATTTGGTTCCTGCCTGTGACTCTAACCTTGTCTTTGACCTACCTTGTCAAGCACCTGCAAAGCCAGAGCTGTGGTTTAGATATGGTTTGAATATTTTCCCCAAAGTTTCATGTGCTGGAAAGCTTGGTTCCCAGTAGTGTTGCGGTGGTAGAACATTTAAGAGGTAGGGCCTAGTGGAAGGTGATTAGGTTATTGGAGGGGCCACCCTTGGAAGGGATCAGTCTGATTCCCATGGTTAGTTCCCAGGAGAGCAAGAGTGGGTTGTTATAAAGAGAGTGAGCTGGACCCCTGGATCTCTCTCACTTTCTGCTCACCATGTGATTTCCCCCTCTTGTATGAGGTCTCACCATGTCATCCACCATGGTGGGCCACAGGCAAGGGGCAATCAACAAAATGAGGCAATCACTATGCCCTTGAACCTCCAAAACTGTGAGCTAAATAAGCCTCTTTTCTTTATACATTACCTAGTCTCGGGTATTTTTTTTTTTTTTTTGCAGTACCGGGGATTGAACCCAGGGGCATTCTACCTCCGAGCTACACCCCCAGCCCTATTTTTTTATACTTTATTTTGAAACCAGGTCTCACGAAGTTGCAAAGGGCCTCACTAAGTAGCTGAGGCTGGCCGCGAACCCAGATCCTCTGGTCTCCGCCTCCCAAATACTGGGATTACAAGCGTGCGCCACCACACCCGGCTAGTCTCAGGTATTTTGTTATATCAATATAAAATGGACTATTACATCAAGCAAGACCAAAGGGCTGAAGTTCCTGAAATACCTCCTCCTGCCCCTAACTCCAAGCCTATTCCATCTACTCCTACTACTGTATCTGTAGTTCTTTATTGTCATACTTTTTACTGTCAGTTTCTCTTCACTAAGAAGACACTTGGAAGTCAAGGAAACTCTTCTTCTGCCGTTATATCTCTAACATCTTGCATAGTTCCTAAGCGCTTAAGGAAAATTTGTCAAATTCATTGTTTTTCCCAAAGTCACAAAATCAACTCTTGGTACATCTAGATGAGAACTTAGAGTTTTTTCTTTTTAGCCCAGTGATCTTTCTACACCATGCAGCCAGTCCTGATGATGAAACATCACATTATCATTGTGTTCTTAGTATTTAGACTAAAAGGAGAAAAGTGACCTTCATTCCCCCTTCTTAGGAAGAAAGTGCAAAGTCATTCCTGAAAGGTTACACTGAAAGGAGTATTGATGTATATGTAAATCCTCAGACCTCAATTTCTTCCAAAAAGGACTAAATTATGGTTCTCCAAAGCATAAGAAAGTGTGGTTCTATTCAGTTTTTAAAAAGCCACCATTGTTTTTAAGGTTTGCCTTTGGGAAAGTCATATTTACTTTTATTTTATTATTCACCTGTTCCTGTTCATTATAATTTTATATTCTTTTATTTTACCTTATAAGTCTTTACTGTAGTATTTATAGTTGCTGTCATTATGTTAATAAACCCAACCAGAATATGTGTAATCTATATAAACCCACCTATAGATAGATAGAGATTTTTGTTGTTGTTATTGATACTAGGGATTGAACTCAGGGGCATTTTGCCTCTGAGCTATACCTCTAGCCTTTTTTATTTTTTACATTAAGACAGGGTCTCACTAAGTTGCTGAGGTCCTTGCTAAGTTGCTGAGGCTGGCCTCCAACCTGTGATCCTCCTGTTTCAGTACTGGGATTACAGATGTGGGCTACAACACCCAATGAAACAACCTTTTATAATGTGTCTTGGGGAGGTATTTTTTTGAAGATCTCCCATAGTGAAAATATGAATGGAATTGTAGTTGTTGTATTGTTAGATTTGGCTTCTAGCATTGGATTTTTCCCCAAATACTTTCTCAATCTGACTCCTAGGCTCTTCTATAATTTAGTGTTCTCATGCTTCTGAATTTCTGCTCTTTGTAAAAAATCGGTGTTGCATACAACTTTAAAGAAAATATAAACAAAAAAATTATCTGCAAAATCAATTCAGGTGAGTATTGGGTAAATGAGGTTAATTCCATGTTGAAATAAGCCAAGATATTTCCCTTTAGTGACAGATCCTATTTTACTGATATGAATTCTTGCCTGACAAGAAGCCACAGCAGACAATTTGAGACAAGAATAATTAATTAACAAATACATTTCATGAAGCAGATGACATTGACAGAGTAAGAAATAAGCAAAGCAGGAAGGCAAAGCAGAATTCACAATCTAGAGCCGGGCGTGGTGGTGCACGCTTATAATCCCAGTACTTTGGGAGGCGGAGACCAGAGGATCCGGGTTCGTGGCCAGCCTTAGCTCTCTCTCTCTCTCTCTTTCTCTCTCTCTCTCTCTATCTCTCTCCCTCTCCCTGTCTCTCTCCCTCTCCCCCCCCCCTCTCTCTCTCTCTCTCT
>PVJS01014841.1:0-17596 GCA_004027185.1 Glis glis | reverse complement strand
GCAGAAGGCAATTCAGCCCTTTAGAGGTCTGTTTTTCATCAGCTTTGATCTGAAAATTGAGACAAGTATTTGGAGTCCTGTCACTGATAAGGAGGAAAGTGAGGGCTGGAAGCACACTTGAACAGAATGTGGTTACTCACACCCTGAGTGATTAAACACTCACTGCATTTTTAAAGGCAAATTCCACAAGTCACACAGCTTCAGATATCATTACAGAGAAAAAGAACACCACACACAGTACTTTCATGAGAGCAAAAGCTGTCATGACCACAGACTACCAAAGCATAAGCTGTGCACATATTCCCAGTTTCATCTTTAGTTTTTCTTATTTGTTTCTAGACACTGTTTTCCCTGCCACCGACAGTGTTTACAGTCTCTGACTGTCACATAATGAAACAGAAGCAGAAAGACTTTATTATGGTGTTAGTACTTCAGAAAGACACCAGCATAGCTGGGTGCTGGGCTTGCTTTTGTTTTATTTCATTTTTATTTTCTCTTCTGGGGAATGCTATTTCCTTGCTCTGAGTATCCTAAGAAATTTGAGGCCAAGAGGTCATTGATAATTGAAAAGTCAAATTAATGAGACCAGTTGTATGGTTAATATGCAATGAGATGAAACTTAAATTATTATAGACATTTGCCCCTAAAATAAGAAGTGCTATGCCATAAGCCAACACTTCATTGCAATTCTAAGATCTTTGTGTCTAGGCAAGAGGTAGACCAGTAAGAGTGAAACTTGCCCAATTGGCCTGGGTTGGGATGGTGGGAAATCTGATCATTTTATTCATTTCGTCTCCGTTGTAGGGTGATGGTGGGGTAAGACTTAATACTTCTCACCCAACCATTGTACTTTAGTTTCCCTCTTTTCAACAAGTCATTAGTTAGTTAGTTAGTTAGTTAGTTAGTTAGTTTGGTTGGTTTGGTTTACTGATGGTGCTGGGGATGGAACTCAGGGCCTTTGCACTAGGTAAGCACTGTACTACTGAGCTCCAGCCCCAGCCCTAGTTTCCCCCTTTTCATTAGCAGAATGCATGGAATCGCTTCAGAGTTGTACCTTTTATGTATCTGTGCAAAGTGACTATACATGTATGACAAGTATAGTTAATGAAATCATTTAAACATTATTCAGTGCCCACTATGTGGCAGCTTTGAAGGCACTGGAGATACAAAGAAGAATAAAACATAATTACCCTAGGCCTAGAGCAGTCATGGTCTAGTGGGAGAGACAGATCTGCACACACTATAATATAATGACACAATGGGGTAAATGCTATAATGCAAAGTACAGAGGGAGCCATAAGAGATTGGAGGGGGAGGAACCCATGTCCCGGGCTTTCAGGAAAATGGAGTCTGGGACCAGGTGACAAATGAACTGATATATTTATCAGCCAAGCCAGAGTTCTTCAGGTAGAGAGACATAAGAAGCCATTTTGGGAAGAGTAAACAATGCTGGGCATGGTGGCACACACCTGTAATCCCAGTACTTGGGAGGCTGAGACTGGAAGATTGCAGGTTTGAGGCCAGCCTCAACAATTTAGCAAGATCCTCAGAATCTTATCAAGACCCTGTCTCAAAAATTTAAAAAAATGGCTATGGGTAAAACTCAGAGGTAGGCTGTTCCTGGTTCAACCCCCAGTACCAAAAAAAAAAAAAAGGAAAAAGAAAAAGAAAGTAAGAACAAAGACCAAGGCTGATTGAGTATTTTGAAAAGGAAACAACTAGTTTGGAAGAGAACACATGACATCATCCAATAAGAAAAGCCTTGCAGAAATGAATAAGCCCTCCTTCTGACACTTGCACACAGAGGAAAACAGAAACAAATGTTAGAGTTGCTTTGAAAGAGAAAAGAGTTAGAGGTGCTCAGAGGCACTGGGCAGCATGATGGGGAGGGAGGAAGTGGGATAAAGTAGAGCCAGGACAGACCAGTGGCCTTCCTTTCACATGCAGTTGCTATGTTCTTGCCTGTGTCCAGTGGATTCTTTTGCATTTTTGCATATGTTGCCCTGACTGTGTAGTCTCTGAAGCAGCCCTGAACCCCATAAGTGACTGGATTCAAAGATATATCCATGCTTTTCCATGCCCTAAGGATGATGTTGTTTAAATCCCAGGAGAGAGAAGAACAAAAACAGGAGGAAGACAAACACTACCTGGGTGGAATTTGGGATACGGAGAAGACAAACTTTAGAGAAGTGAGCCTTGGGCAGCAGCATATTTGAGAAACAAAGCAGAGGCTGATCACCTGAATGACCAGGGACATTTGGCCAGACTATTACTGAGAAGAGACTTTCAACTCAGTTGGGGCCTCTCCAAAAGGATTAAGGCCCAGCCGGGTGTGGTGGCACACACTTGTAATCCTAATACTTGGGAGACTGAGACAGGAGGATAGCAGGTTTGAGGAAAGCCTCAGCAATGAATCAAGACTCTCAGCAACCTAATGAGAGCCTGTTTCAAAACAAAATAACAAATAAATAAATAAATAAATAAATAAGGCTGGGGATGTAGCTCAGAGGTAGAATGCCCCTGGATCAATTCTCCAGTACTAAAAAATAAATAAAAGGATTAAGGCCAGAAAAATTGGAATAGAGAAAAATTTCTCATGGAAGACTTTACTTACTCTTTGCATAGGTCAAGTTTCTTGTTATATTTTCTCCAAGATTCACTCCTATTTTCTTAAAAAATACTTTTGTCGGTATATTATAGTCTCACATCATAATAGAGTTCAGAGTGATAGTGACATACATGCACACAGCACTTGGTGGGCTTTTCCCCGCTCCCTCCCCACTCCCCTACTTCCCCATACAAGATATTGAGATCAACATCAGTATTCTCACATATGTACATAATGTCAATGAAAGTGTTTCCTTCATTAATTCTTCCTCTCCCCACCCCTCCCCTAGACCACCTCCCTCCATCCACTGGAGTTTCTCCTCCATTATCTGAAGTCCCTCTTGTATCCTGATTACTCCTTATCTTCCACATATGAGAGAAAACATGTGACTTCACTTTCTGTGACTGGCTAATCTCACTTAACATAATGTTCTCCAAGTCCATCCATTTTCCTCAAATGACATAATTTTGTCCTTCTTTATTGCTGAGTAGAATTGTGTATATCTCCCATAATTTTGTAATCTATTCATCTGTTGATGGACACCTACGTTGGTTCCATAATTTGGCTATTGTGAATTGTGCTGCTCCTCTTATGCCATATGACTTAGCTCAGTGTAGATGATTCATTTTTATTTTTATTTTTATTCCTTGATATGTTTTCTTCTCTGACTATAAACTCCATGAGAGAAAATGCTCCCCCCCTTTTTTTTTTTTGCTCACCATCATGTCCTCAAAGTCTAGCACAGTACCTGATATATAGTAGTACCCAATAAATATTTGATGAATTAATGCAAAGTAGCCTCCTATTTGGGGGGAGATTGGTCCATAATTATATTTACTTACTTATTTATTTTTATTGGTGCATTGTAATCATACATCTTGATGAAGTTCAGGGTGATAGAGGCATACATACACACAGTACTCATTTAGCCCTCCCCCAGTTCCCACCCTATTCCCTCCCCTCCTTCCTATGCTCAGCACAGTGATTGACTTTGATAAGTTTGTGTTTGTACATCATGTCCATTAAGGTGTTTCCCTCTTCTCCCCTCCCATCTCCTTCAGTTAGGTCACCTTCTTCATTCATCTAAGGTTTCTCCTCCTTTGTCTGGAGTCCCTTCTATGTCCCATTTTCTCCCTAGCTTCCTCATATTAGGGAGAACATCTGACTTTTCATTTTTTGTGACTGACTAATCTCACTTAATATAATGTTCTCCAGTTCCATTCATTTCCCTGTAAATGACATAATTTTGTTCTTCTTTATGACTGAGTAAAATTCCATTGTGTACATATCCCATAGCTTTGTAATCCATTCATCTGTTGATGGATATCTCAGCTGGTTCCATGTTTGACAACTGTGAATTGTGCAGCTATAAACATAGAACCTCAACAGAGAGCCAACAGAATGGGAGAAGATTTTTGCCAGCTACTCCTCTGATAGAGGACTAATATCTAGAATATACAGAGAATTCAAGAAACTCACCACCAAAAAAACCCAAATAACCCAATAAAAAAATGGGCATGTGAACTAAACAGAAACTTCACAAAAGAAAAAATACAAATGGCCAATAAATGTATGAAAAAATGCTCAACATCATTAGCAATCAGAGAGATGCAAATCAAAACCTACCCTGAGATTTCACCTAACCCCAATTAGAATGCCAATCATTAAAAACACAAACAACAACAAATGCTGGCGAGGATGTGGAGAGGTAGGAACTCTAATACATTGTTGGTGGGATTGCAAATTAGTGCAACCACTTTGGAAAACAGTGTGGAGGAGTCTCAGAAGAATGGGAATGAACCTACCATATGACCCAGCAATACCACTCCTGGGTATCTACCCAAAGAATGGAAACCAAACTACCAGAGTAATGCATAATTATATTAATGATCATACCTATAAAAGAGCTATTATATGTTTAAATATAACAATATCATAGTTCATCTATGAGTATCTCATAGACGACATACAGTAGGAGATAAGGAGAAAGGCCAGTTTGCAGTGCATAAAAGTCCCAAAAGAGTTGCCAAACTCCTTTGGTAATGTTACTGAAGACAAGTAACCTTCAAACTGTTCTCTTCCTCTCTCCTATACCACATCTAATTTCTTCCTGTTCCTTGAACATGATGTGTTCTCTTGTCCCCAGATCTTCACACAAGCTATTTTTTCTGTCCCATTGACATTTATCACTCGGTTATATAAAGTTTTATTGAAATAGTGTTATGGACTGAATGTTTGTACTCCCTTTCCCAAAATTGATATGCTGAAGCCTTAGTCACCATTGTAATTATATTTGGAGTAAGGAAGTCATCCAAGTTAAATGAGGTCATAAATGTGGGACCCTGAGAGGATTAAAGTTCCAGGTGAGTTGCCACACACCTGTAATCACAGTATTTGGGAGACTGAGACAGGAGGATTGCAGGTTGGATACCAGCCTCAGCAACTTAGTGAGACCCTGTTTCCAAGTTTTTAAAAATATATATATAAAAAAATGGGCTGGGGTGTAGCTGAGGTAGAATGCCCCAAAGTTCAATTTCCAGTACCAAGAAAGAAAGAAAGATGAGATATCTCCCTCACTCTTTCCTGCTCTCATGAAGACATGGTTCTGATCTACAAGCCAGAAAGAGAACCCTCACCAGAAATCAACTATGCTGGCACCTCAGTCTTGAACATCTAACTTCTAGAACTGTGAGAAAATGAATTTTTGTTGTTTAATTCACCCAGCCTGTGGTATTTTCTTATGGTGGCCCAAACTGACTAAGACACACAGCCATGCCCTTTCATTTATATATTGTCTAGGGCTGCTTCTCTGCTACAGTGACAGTGTTGAGTAGTTGTGACAGCATATTGACTATCTATCCTTTTCCAGAAAATGATTTGCCAATATCTGTTCTAGATATTTCTTAAAACTTTCAGGAAATATCATGGACATAAGGTCAAGTTGAATCTTACAAAAATGATACAAATTCAAATGTGGCACGTTCTACCTCATTTCTGTCAATAAATCAAGGGCATTAAAAAGGGACATTTGGGGGAGATGTGTGGGATAACAGTATTCAAGAAACTTAACAAACACAAATGCTTACAAGAGACCAAGAAAATAAATAAATGAGTAAAATTTGCCAAATACAAATAGGAAAGGAATGGTAGGACCTCAATGAATTCAACGGCAGATTTTTTTAAAACGTTGTGAGCCCAACAGAACATATTGACTTACTGTCTGAATTTGATCAGACACAACAAGCTTGTGACCGCTCATGTGGATGACAAATGCTCCTTAATACAGTTTATCACTATTCGTTTGTTTCTCAATTTCTTCAAATTAAAATTATATTAGCAATTCTCCCACTAGTAATATCTCTGTTCAGTATTAGTATCGGGTTTACCAGTCACTTCCAAGACGGTGGTAAGTTGATGTTCATGGGTCTCTAGAGATGTGCAATACCAGTGTCTCCCTAGATGAACATTAGTAGGTGTTTCCCAAGATTAATCATGTCATAGTTGCCTACCCACATATTTCCAACCTTGCTAGCTCCAAATGTACTGTTTTTGCATTATGTCTTGTGTTGAAAATCCCTGGGTTGGTACCAACTGCGAAATGTAATACATCCTTTATTTGTTCTTTTTCAGAACTAACAATAATATTAGAGGAAACTTAGTTGTGATGAGAAGTCACATAGCTCAGTCTTTGAATTGGTCTGTGGTCTTTGCCAAGCTGTTTAATATTGAAGTCGTCTGATATCTCATTTTCTCCACTGCTTCATTCTCTCCATCTCATTTATTTATTACCTTGATCACAATTACTTATGGGGCTGCCTCCTCCTTTTGTGAATGTCAGAGTCATACAATGGTCAGGTTGCTATAATTCTTTTTTCAAAATATTTTTGCTTATTTATAAACACTAAGTAAATATTGCATAAAGGAGTCACATGAAGAGCTCTTGAATGAATTTGTTTCTTTTGTTCTGCTCTGTCATTAAGCCACATTGTGATTAAAATTGTGTTTGTAGTAGGGCACAGTGGTGCATGCCTGTAATCCCAGTACTTGGAAGACTGAGACAGGAGGATTGCAGATTCCAGGCCAGCAGCACACAGTAACTTATTGAGACCCTGTTTCAAAATTAAAAATAGCACTGGGGGTGTAGCTCAGAGGTAAAGCATCCCTAGGTGCAATCCCCAGTAACACAAAAATATATATTTTTATATATATATATATGTTATTGTTATACATGTATGTTTATACACATATTACCATATATATATATATATATATATATACATTTATGATAATGAGAGTCCAATTTCTTTCTATTGGAGAAAGAGATGGGTAGGCTAGAACAAATCCTGTGGTTGTGGTTTGGAATCTGAGGTAGCAGCATGAACTTATGATTTTAATATAGAGATAAATAGATATTGAAAAAGATGTAGGTGAGTGCATGTATGTATGTGTACACATGAATATATTTCTTATATGCCTTCTCTGTGAGAACCTAGACACAATAATACCTTTACAGAGAGCCCACCCTGCACTCAGACCTTTGTTTTATTTTAAAATCATTCTCCAGTAAGATGAGGCAGGGCTTTTTGGCTGATTCCAGAACTGAGGCAAGAAAAACACTAGAGGAACCCAAATCATCTTACAGAGCCAATAAGTAAGGAAATTGATGAGGTCAAAAATTGACGGAGCATGTGAAAAAGACACAGGAGTCCACCTGAGGGAACTCCCCATGGCCAAGCTTGGTGTTATGGTTAGATATAGAATGTTTCCTGAAGGACTCATGTATTAATGTTCAGAGTTGATGTAATGAAGTCGTGAAGATTGTAATCTCACCAGTAGATAAATCCATTGTAATGGATTCACTGAGTGGTAACCTAGGCTTGTGGGGTATGACTGGAGAAGGTGCTTTTGTCTTTGAATCCCCTTGCTTGCTGCTCTCTCTTGATTCCAACCTCCATGATGTGATAGCAGAGCCCTTGCTCTCTCCCTCTCTCTGCTTCCTGCTGCCATGCCCTGAGATTCACAGACCCTGGCCTCACATGAATTAAACCTGGAATCTCCAAAAACTAAACAAATAAATCTTCCTTCCTCTAAGTTGTGTGGTCAGTTATTTTAGATTATAGCAGTGAGAATGCTGACCAAGACACTTGGGAAATGCAACAAAATAAATGAGAATAATAGATTATAACCTATAGAACTAAACGAGTATCCAAGTCCATATCGATACAAATCAGTAGCATTTTTATGTGGACCTTTCTTTTCCACAATATCTTCATCTACAAAAAACAGTACTAGTTATATTTATCTTATAATATTGTTGTGAGAATTCATTGAGGGAGAGGGTTTAAAAAATAGTACAGAACACATAGACTCTTCCTATAGTCTATAAATGAACTTACTAATTTATTTCCCTACCTCATGCTCTTTGTACACAGTCAGATCCCAGAGAACCAGAATATCACAATTTTGAAGTAGAATCACTGTAGAGTTTGGATTTAGTTTTAGAAACATAGTATTAGTCATTTATTTTTTAGCAGCCTCCTTCAAAAGGGACCATCTGCTTATTGACTTGTCTGTGATGTTTAACCTAGAGTACTTATTAGGAATTCATCATTTTCCAATGAATTCTGTCTTCAGCTCCATCCTTCCAGGTCCATGAAGTTCATCCCTCTAGATACATGACATTCAGGTACATGATGTTCAGACTTCAACTGTCAGAATGCTGTTTTCTGCCACAGGCCCTGGACAGCTGGACAGTAGGGGGTACTGTAGGCTTGGAAGAAGTGATATTTCTCCCTCCATATACTGTCATGAACCTCCAGCTTCAACAGCAATCATGAATAAGGATGTTGAACCCCCATGGAAGAAATTTCAGTTTGGCCACAAAGACACTTCCAGCACTTTGTCTGTTTCAATATTTGGGTAACCTATTTTGAGGGTTGTTAAAAAGAGTTCGATGAACCTATTTTCCAACCTATTTTCTATGAATATTGTCCTTTCCTTCAGTCAGTATGATTCTTGAAGACAGAGAATGTTTCAACTTTTCTTTGCTAATCCCTCAGCATCCAATTTAATAATCTGCACATTGGACTTGATGCTATCAATCCAGTTTTGGGTGCAAGCTAATCTTAGGAAATAGATACAAATCAAATCCTACCTCTGTTAGAGAGAGATAGTAATACCTGCTTTTTACCTATTATACAGAGATGTGTGGTCACATCATTTTTTAAAGTTAGGAAAATATACTGTGATCTGTGTATGAGTGCTTCAAACTTGGCATAAATATAAATAATTGAGTGATACACTATTGATTCACTTATTCAACAAATTATCAAGCATTCCTAGTAATATTTATCTTATAATATTGTTGTGAGAATTCATTGAGGGGGAGGGTTTAAAAAATAGTTTAGAGCACATGAACTCTTCCTGTGCTAAATAGTGAGGATAAATTAAATGTGGGGCCAATAAAAGACAGAATCTACCATCAGTGGGTTTACAGTCAACTAGAGCATGACAGATGTGTGGATATAAGCAGTCAGGTGCCATCTGTCATGATAACCAGGGCACAATGAGGCACAAAGATCAAGTCGTTCTACTGAAACTGTTGAGGAAGGCTTCACAGAACTACGTTGGAAAGATAATCTAGCAACAGCATGAAAAATGCATAGCAAGGAGAACTGATTGTGAGCAAGGAGGCCAGTTTGGGGACAATTGCAAAAGTCCAAGCTAGAGATGATGACGTCTAGAGAATGGCTGGCACTCAACACTGTGCAGGCCTTGTAGGAGGATTCAAGTCAATATTTACCAAATGTGTGAAAGACAAAGCTAAGAGACACACTAGGTGTTAAAGAATAGATACAAGATGAGTCATTCAGTCATTTTAACAAATATATATCGTGCATTTCGGTTAAAACCATGTTTGAACCATGTCAAACCCAGTTCTAGGTGATAAGGATCTCGAGTTAATAAAGCAGACACTGTTCTTGAGAAATGTGTACACAATAGGGAAGGAAAATAGACAAACATAAGTCAGATATGTATAAGTGGTATGAAGAAAAATGAAGCAGGAAGGGAGGACAACCGAATAGCAGGGAGCAAGTTGCTGTTTGCACATGGGTGGTCAGGGAAGGCGTCTGTGATAATCTCCTTCAGCAGAGAGGCGAGGGAAGGAAGGTGAGGAGCCATGAGAGTGTCTGCAAAAGACATGTCCAGGCAGCAGTGGCAAGGCTAGTGTTCCCTCTGCAGAGAAGGGAGGTGGGGGAGAGAAGCAGAAGATGTGGGTGGAGGGGAGGAATTTGACGCGTTGATCTTGAATGTCTTTGCAGGAGCATGGTTGTCCTATAGGTCTTGTATCCAGATTTTTTTTTTTTTTTGCAATACCGGGAATTGAACTCAGGGAATTCTATCTCTGAACTACATTCCCAGCCCTATTTTATTTTTTATTTTGAAACAGGATGTTGATAAGTTATTGAATGTATTGCTAAATAGCTGAGCTGGCCTCGCACCTGCTACCCTCCTGTCTCATCCTCCCAAGTTTTGGGATTACAAGCGTGCACCACCATGCCTGGCACTGTGTGTGGATGTTAAGTGGAGCTCTGGGGGTCTCTGTTGGCAGCATCATTGATGGTGGAGACCATGTCTCCAGGGTGCTTGGGCTCCAGCCCATTGAGAAAAGGGGAAACCCAAAAGTAACTCCAAGCTTCTCTGTTAGTTCTTAGGGCCAATCAAACAGATAGATATAGTACAGGTATAACTGGAGTGTGGGGCGAGTGATTTCAATGAAGATATGTTGAGCTTGCGGTATCAATAGGGTAAATAAGAGGAGATACTGAGTAGGTGTTTTATATAGAAAACTATTGCTCTGGAGAAATTTCAGGACTGGAAATGAGAACCATGAACTTATCCGTGATAGTTATGGGAACTGACGTGGTCACCTAGGGAGGGGTGCAATCCCAGTACTTTGGGAGGCAGAGACCGGAGGATCTGGGTTCGCGGCCAGCCTCAGCTCTCTCTCTCTCTGTCTCTGTCTCTCTGTCCCTGTCTCTCTCTCTCTAATTAGTGAGGCCCTCCGCAACTTCATGAGACCTGGTTTCAAAATAAAGTATAAAAAAATAGGGCCGGGGGTATAGCTCGGAGGTAGAATGCCCCTGGGTTCAATCCCCAGTACTGCAAAAAAAAAAAAAAAAAAAAAAAAAAAAAAAAAAAAAAAAAAAAAAAAAAAAAAAAAAAAAAAGAAGAGGAGAAGCGTCAGCACCTAGAAATTACCAACATTTTAAGAAAGGGCAGAAATGAAGAGACTGCAAACTAGACTAAGAAGGAATTTGGAAGTAGGGGGAGAAATAATAGAAAAGTGGGGTCACAGAAGTCAAAGGAGAAGAGATTTCTCAAGAAGACAGAAATAATCAACATTGTCCAGTGAGGAAATGCCATATGGGAGGTGAGAATATAAAGACATTAAGCATGAATTGCTTTTCAGAGGAATTTTGGTGTGAAAGAAAGAACGGAGGAAGGTTTTAGAGAGGAATCAAGGCAATTGAGATGAGGCTGTTCTTGCTTTTGTTTTTGCTTTGAAGGCGGTGTTTGTTGGCTTTGGGGAATGAGTGGCTATATAGCGGAGGAAACTGACAATTTAGGAGAGAGAAATTGTGCATCAAGCAAACTCACAAGAGACAAAAGAACAGGGTATTTCACTTAGAAGTCTGGTTTAATAGTGATAAGACCACCCACTTCGCAAAAATACGATCCTATCTTTATTTCAAATTTTGATATTTTGTAATCCATGGATTTTTCACGTTAATTTTGATTTTGAAAAAACATTGCATTAGAATGTTATTTTTCAGGCTAGTATGGTGGCCCACACCTGTAATCCCAGTATGTGGGAGGCTGAGACAGGAGGCTCCTAGGCTTGAAACCAGCCTCAGCAAGTTAGCGACACTCTCGGCAACCTAGCGAGACCCTGTTTCAAAATAAAAAATAAAAAGGGCTGGGAGGGTGTCGTTTGGAGGTAGAGCACCCTTGGGTTAAATCCCCAGTACCACCAAAAAAAAAAAAGTTATTTATCTTTATTACATAGTTTTTAACGCCCTAAGATTTTGTGCCAGAACCCTTTTACACATACACACACATACACACACACACACACACACACACACACACACACACACAGAAGATGTTAGGATTAATCACTTAGGAAAGAGGATAATATTGGGAACTAGGAATGTAAGATTTAAGGTGAACACAAATACCCTGGGGCTCAGGACCTGGGCTCCAGAAAAGCAGAAATGCTGAGTGACTTCCTTGGTGAAGGAGACTGAGTGGAAAGGCATCACACAAGGCACTCACACTCCACAGATGGGACTGACTTTGATCAGATCTTCACTAAATCATTGTTCTATAACTATTCCCTGGATCTGCTATAGTTTTCTATCAGGGCTAAACTACTGCCCAACAAAAGTATACTAAGCTCTTGCTAATGAACTCAAATTATTATCAAATTTATAAACCATGCAGTACATTTTCTTATTTTAGTATGTTTCTTTCCTTTCTCATAGCATAATTTATGTCCTTGCCCTTATGACAGCTTTTTCTCCACATCTGTCTGATACATTCATGCAATAGATTTATGAGTTTCATATCTTTAGTACTTTTCTAACAGCATGAAGTGCTACCCACATAGAGTATTGGCATAGTTTTTATTTCTTGTCGAAACCCAATTTAATTCTTTATTGCTGCTGATTTACAATTTCCACTGGTGATAAAGAGAATGAGAGAATTTGCTTGTGAGTATCAAAGCTTACAACATTATAAAAATAGCTAGTTGGTGGCACTAGCCAATCATGTAAACAAACATAAGTAATGGCTTTGTCAGGTATTGGCAAGGGAATAGATGTCTATTCAGATTCTCATTGCCAATGGTGTGATGGGAAACACTTAACATCTAGGTCTCCCACATTTTCGTGTTTGCCGATGTCTATGGTGTAAATACTCATGGTTGGTTTCAAGCTACTCAACTGACCTTATTGAATGTGGACTAGGTTAGTTGCACAGTGGCTCACCATCATATGCTATTTATTCCATAAACTGAATGTAAATAATGAATACAGATAGTCATGAAGTGTAGTGAAATAACAACGATGTGATGAGTTTTGAGTAATTGTTATCTTTGTAAATAAAAACTTTTATTCTGAATTCTAAATTTATACAATTTAGTTTTTAATAATGAGCTCATTTAAAAATGAGCCCATTGGTCCAGCTTTAGCACACTGCTGCTCCTCACTGACCTTAATGAAAGCAGTTGGTTATGAGGAAACAGAGATGAAGCACAAAAGTCCTTATTTATAGGAATAGCAGCAGCTCTGAGGGATGGTGGCTGCTTACTTCGAGGGCACAACAGAGAAAGCAGGAGATTCAGGAAAAGGAGCTTTTCGATGCAATGTTACAAGATTAAAACATATTATCATGACTGTCATGTCCTCTGAACCATCCATAATGCTTTGACATAGCTGGCTTTGTGCTGTGCAAGTGAGGCCAGTTATTGGGTTGGCCCCACTCCACTGTTCTGCTGGGTAATTTGTTTAGAAGATGGAAATGCTGCTTTTTTCTTTGCAGGTTTATAAAATCCAAGCACCCACTCTGGAATTGGAAAATGAGGGCTCATCCTAAAGATGGTTAGTCTTCTCAAATACAAGACAGCGGGAATTGTTATTTGCAGAGGAATGCCTCTGGGAACAAAACTACTTTTAGCAAAATAAAATTCGACATGCTTGTGTTGGAAGTAAAGTTCCCTTCTTTCCAGACTTGAAGTCAGAGCAACTTAGGAAAATGTCTTTCTATGATCTCCACTATAAATTTCTTCCAGATGGGCCATCTTCTGGACTCTATCTCCAGGATTAGGATAAGTCATCCAGATCTGAAAGTCCTGGCCTTGGGATACGTGCAAATTCCAACTATTGAGAGGATACCCATTCAGGAAAGAGGCAAGAAATTCGACTGCTAATGCGCTGCTCCAGCACCTCAGACTATCACACACAGGGGAAGATGGGAAGTACAAGCTGGGAAATTCAGTCTTGAACCTATAGCCATTTCCATTTCTAATGACAAATCATAATATTGTACTGCAACTTTTTCCATGAATATAGTTACTATATATTATTATTTTCTATTTACATATTACTTAATGAATTTCTTTCTTTTTTTTGGTACTAGGGATTGAACCCAAGGGTATTCTACCCCTAAGCTATACCCCCAGTCCTTTTTATTCTTTATTTTGAAACAAAGTCTCGCTAAGTTGCTGAGGCTGGCCTCAAACTGCGATCCTTCTGTCTGAGCCTCCCAAGTACTGGGATTACAAGCATGCACCACCACACCCAGCATGAATTTCCATTCTTTAAGAAAATTACATTTTAATGTTTCTCTTTTCTGGCTATGAAATCTGCCACTCAACCAAAGCATTCTGGCATATGGCAGTGGTTTTCTAGTGATCTTCCCAACAGGAGGTACTTCCTGAGCAGTGCCACTCTGCTATTGAGTTCTGAGGAAGATTTTATCAAATAAAATTCAAGTTTGAAAACCACTGGTAAAGAGAGAAAAGAGGCTGTACCTTTGCTACATGACAAAAGAAAGAATTAATCTGAAAGCATTGGAAAGTCGCTGTCGGAATTTAGACTGTGATATAGGCCAGTTAGTTTAAAGCTAAGAGAGATGTGAAAAAAAGCCCTCAATATTAAATTGAAGATTGTTGTCCTGATATCATTCTTACTCAAGCACTATTGATTTTTTTAAAAAATCAAGCTGTTTAAAAATGTTGTGCTAAGGATGAAACCATATTCAATGACAAATGGACTACATAAACTGTCTTCACAGGGCCCTTATCAAAGCCTTTCACATGGTGCTTGGATGGTTTGTTTTGATGGGCAGACTCTGAGTCAGGCGCCCTTATCTAGCTTCATTATTATGGATATGAACATGCTTCCCTAGACTCTGGCTAGTTCCACAAAAGGAGATTTTTTTAAATGCAGCCTGATAAATTCTCCATTCAGTGAGAGCTGGAGAATGTTTTATTCTACAGTATTGTAGTTTCGAGACATCTGACCTCAGTCTCTGCAGGAAGTTGTCTTTATAGGAAGTATATTTAGGTTACAATCCTTAAAAATTACTCCTCTCTTTTCTCTTTCACCTTCTCCAAATCAGGTTTCAGAGCTTTTTATTTAATTTATTTATTTAGGTTAATTTTCCACAATTAACTATCCAGGAGAACCTAGAATGAAAGGCAGAGATTGGGAGAGAAGAGATTGAAAGCTTTGCTGAATATCTGAAGAAGCATTTTAGAGAAACACCATTTCACCACCATATTAATTCAGATCAGTCCAACTTTTAGGAGAAAGGAGAGTAATCTTAGAGTTGAAGCCCCACAGACCTGCATTCTCTACTATAGATTCTCCCCCAGTTTGTGTAGTTGTTCATATATAATTTAAATTTATAATTTATAATATTAAATCATATGTATATAATTTAAAAATTGAAAAGGATTTAATGAGAAGATCAGGAAAGAAGAAGGCCTGCCATTGGAGATAGTAACATTAGGCTCTCAATTTATTGGCAGGGGAATTTACTGCAGCTGGGCATTATGCCAAGATTACCTGATCCATGTCTTAGAACCCTGAAGAAGGAAACGCTAGTATCCCCACTTCATAGATTAGGAAACAGAGGCTTAGAGGGGTTAGGGGTTACCCAATGTCGTTCAGCTACAAGATGGTGGAAAAATGATACAAATTCAGGCAGCTAGATCCCAGGGTCTGAGCGCTTAACTGTATACCATAAACAGCAGAGTAAAATGAAATGCAGGGAGAAGCATCAAGAAATGACAGAAGGCAGAGAGCAATCATTCTTTTCTTGGTAGGGGCTATTTTGAGTTTTACTTCTTAGCATTCATCTGTACAGAGAGACAACTGTTTACATCCATAATGCAAAACTTTCTACATCTCTGAAATCTTAATATGTGTCTTAGGTAATCATTTGTATAAGGTCAGAATTGCATAAGTCAAGTGTTGAGTAACCTGGTAAGCAGCTGTGCATCATTATACCATAACTAAATAGGAAGGAGCCGGGCGTGGTGGTGCACACTTGTAATCCCAGTACTTGGGAGGCAGAGACTGGAGGATCTGGGTTCGCGGCCAGCCTCAGCTACTTAGCGAGGCCCTCCGCAACTTCATGAGACCTGGTTTCAAAATAAAGTATAAAAAATAGGGCCGGGGGTGTAGCTTGGAGGTAGAATGCCCCTGGGTTCCATCCCCGGTACCGCAAAAATAAATAAATAAATAAATAAAAATAAATAGGAAGGGAAAGGAGAGTGGTGGGCAGGGTAGGGTTTATATTTGAAGGCTGAGGGAGAAAGGACTATAAGGAATAAAAAAGTGGAGATGGAGGAAAGCAGAAATTATGAGAAAAGAACAGCAATTGGAGGGGAGGCTCTTACTTGATGATAAGAAGGTATATGCTGGCCTCAAGCATGCCTGCTTCTTTTCCTCTCCCTTTCTCTCTCCCTCCTTCCTTCCTTGGTAGTTTTATTAAGCTTTTCCTATCTCAGAACTGTAAATGTGCATAAGGCATCTCAGTTAATTTAAGGGAGTTATTTGTAAGGAGACTTTAAAAAGTAAAGAAGTAGAAAAAACAGAATAAAGTCCAGCCCCTGAACAAGCAGGCCTTGGGGATAACAGCCCTTTCTTCACAAAGTCAGACCTTGGGGAGAACGGGGGAACATTCCCGCTACAACATGGTAGACTCTTGCTGTTCACCCACTCCAATGACAGGCTCCCAGCATCTCTGTGTCGACTTCGACTTCTCTTGCCATCACTGATTCTCCTCAGTGTCTCTTCTACCTCACATCTTTTTCTTCCTCTGGACTTTTACTACCCTGTGGTTTTGTCTTCCTTCTGTGTACATCACAGCTTTGGCTAAGCCATCCAACAAAGTTCACTTTATTCATTCTATCATTCAAAGGATACTTTGCCTGAATTAGATGCTGCTCCTATATGTTCCCTTGACACCCATTTCTTCCCTGTATTGAACACCTTTTAGAAGTTCCGACCAGTTCATAAGAAACTCCCTTAACTTTCCCCACCTCAACCCAACCTAAAGGTGTGCCCAACAGTCATTATTTACAGGATCCCATTCTTCAGTCAGTTGCAACGGTCCCAAGATCAGCCACACAGAATTTCGTTCTTTGGCAATATGAAATTTTTGTTTTGTTTACCATTTCATTCAAAAAAGGAATAACTCAACTACATTAAAGACATTCTTAAATAACTCTTCAATATTGTCCCCTAGGGCAGTTTTTTTAAGTGTTAAAATATACATGCAGCATTTAATTTCGCTGAACTCCAGTTTAGCACTTTGTGTTGAATGGAATTGGCTTTGAATCTAGTGCTACTAAACGTCAAAATACAAAGATGCTAAAAATAGAATAATGTGTCTACTACAGTATGTTGATTAATGAAACTACACCTCCATTCTGAAAGTAGCAGTATGAACTGTAATGGAGAGAATGGGTCAGTCTTTGCAGGTGGCTTTAACTTGTGTAAGGTGATGGTCCATATCCCTTGTCTGTTTACATACAGACTCATTTTGCTTCAACCTATATAGAATTTGGCTTTCATTAGTTTCTGTTAAAATATCAAGTCATGCCAAGTATCTTATGGAGAGCCTGTACTGTAAATAGGATGGAGGGAGAGAGTTCATTCAGTCCCTTCCCTCTTTCTTCTTATCTGTCTGCCTGTATTGGTCAGGGTTCACTAGATCAACAGAATTCACAGAATGAGTATATGAAAAAGGGATTTATTAGATCAGCTCACAATGTAGTCCTGAGTTTCGACTGCATGTGGAGAATCAGAGTAGCTGGTCGGGCGGTCTAAGAGCTGGAGCCTTAGGATTGAAGCAACCACCAATTCAGTCCAGTCCAAGATGTGAAGATAAGGAAGCTCTTCAGAGAAACGA
>PVJS01014840.1:0-39757 GCA_004027185.1 Glis glis | reverse complement strand
TGTAGTCCCAGGTTCTGACTGCACGTGGAGGGTCAGAGGAACCAGTAGCTGGTCGAACGGTCTAAGAGCTGGAGTCTTAGGATCGGAGCAACCACTAATTCAGTCCCAGTCCAAGACGTGAAGATCAGAAAGCTTCTTCGGAGAAACGATGGTGGAGTTTCAGTTCCAAGAGCAGGAGGCCGAGAAGATCGAGCTCTTCTGAGAAAGGCGGAGCCGGCGGCTGACGATCTCAGGCGAGAGCAGATGCGCTTTCCTCAGAACGAGTTGCACACACTCTACGCGGCTTCTCCCTTTTTATCTAAGTCCGCACCTATCAGAATTCTGCTGCCTACATTCAGGGCAGGGCTTTCTCTTTAATCTGCTGTTACACACCCAAAGTCACATAATCTTGGGTGTGTCGTGATCAGGTCAAGTTGACAACTTAGATTAACTATCACAGTAACTTACGCTGTCCTTATTCTATTACTAAGTCATTTACCAATAGTTTAGGAAAATTGCTGTTTCTCACTCCCTTGAAACACTGTCCTTTAGAAATCGCTTCTGACGATGTAGGTAGATTTACCTGATCCTCATAGGGTCCTCTTTGGGAATGCTTCTCTTCCTTGGTATTCCTGCCATATTTTTTAAAATAACAAGGAGGATCGGCTGAACTAGTCAATAGACCAACACACTTCACATTCTTTCTCAATCACTAAGTAGAGCAAGGGGCTGCTTTTGTAGCCTCAGCAGAGCCTGCTGTAACAGAACCTACCATATAATATATAGTAAAGATAGTCTCTTTCCCCTTCCCCATCCATTTTTCCCCATTGCACCGGATAGGATATTTTCGTGGAATCCCAAATAACATCAGATAGAAACTGATAGAGACAAAGTAAACTTATAAGGATAAGTTCGGCATTGATCTTTTTAGGAGGTGCACTTGAATAGCATAGAAAATCTTTAATAGCAATAGGACACTAATGGATTGGTTGGTCAAGTAACTGAATTGAAGTTAATATGAATTCTTTCCTCCATCATCCAGTTCATAATCCTCACGCTCTTCATATCAAACCCAGTCCTCCTAAAACCCATTAGTCCTTTTCAACATAGTGCTCATGACACTTCTGTTCATAACTGTTCAGCCTCCTTTGCCTTCACCATTAGAGCCTCTTCTGGGGTCATGTGTCCTGTGTCCTAGCCAGACAACTTTTTAGCAAGTTTGTACATATTGCTGATTTAATCTGAATTAGCAGTCATATATTTTGATAGATCCATTCTATTTCCTTGGTGGTAAAGAGTTGGGTTTTACACAGTTTGATAATTTATGTCAATGACTGATAATGCAATTTGATAATTCTGCCTTGACATGAACAAGGGGAAATCTGTCCAATGTTGAAATGATGGACTATTTATACAACAAACATATGTGGCTAATTGATGCCTTTAAAATCAGAACCAACAGAACAGAGTCTAAAATTACAAAATGAAGAGGAGATTTATGAGCTCTCAATATGGTTCCCAAATGGGGTCTTATTAATATTACCAAACTCAGTTAATGGCACAATTACAGAGGCTAAAATATGAATAAAGTAGTGTGCTGTATTTCTGTATCAATTATTATGCCAAAAGTTTTCTTTACATTCGCTTAGACTCCTTTAAACATAGAGTCTAGTATTGAACAGGATATAAATTCGTCATTTAAGACGTAACTAGCTTGCAAGCTTTCTTTCTCCAGTTTTGCATATCGGCTTTGTGCTCTTCAACTTTTATAGTTTATCTCCTATTCTTCTTCATTTTTTCATTAAGCGCAGACTGGAACAAGCCATTACATTTCATTCCAGGAAATGGCAAAGGGTCTTAGAGCTATCAGTAAATGGAAAAAGTTAGACAACAGTATATTTGACTTTCATTTAAGACCTGCAATGTAATAAAAGGTCATATTTAAGAAATTTATAAAAGAATTTACCATGAGAATTCTTTGCATTGGGAAGTGGATTTAAAAAGTTACATTCTTTTCATGTGATTCAGGCTTTAAATAGACATAAAACTTCCTGTGGCATTTAAATTATCGTAGGTAGGATATTTAATTATTTTGTGATGTATAAGAAGTTTAAAAAGGCAAACATGATTAACTCTAGCGAAGGACAGCAAGAAAAAGAGAAATGTAATCTGTAAGTAACAGACAACTTTTTCTATACATTAATACGTAAAATCATAATTTCATTTATGTACCCTGCTGAATTTCCAAAGCACCAACACTGGATTGTCAAAAGAACAGGAAGTTATGCATCCATGTAATTGATCGGGAACTTAGTAGTCTTAATATACGTACTAAAATAAAATTTCTTCTGGCCAATAGGTTTTTGGTTATGAGTATTTATTTTTGAAATAACATTAAATTCTTCTCATTTTCATTAATTCCTTCATTCATTTGGCCAATGTTTAATATGTACTACAATGCACCTCACACTGTGCTTGGTACAGAGATGCATTATGAACAAAAAAGGTGGTAGGGTTTCAAGAAACCTGGGAGGAGAGTCTGACACTCAAATACAGTAACACTAAAGGAAAGGCTCTTTGTGAGTTGTAACAAAGAACTTGGTTTAGGAGGGGTGTGGTCCAGGGAGCTCTCTTGAGGAAGTGAAGCTTCAGGTTTGATTCAAGGGGTGATTTATAGGTAAGGGGAGTGTGTAGGGTAGGGGGAGTCAGAAGGAACATTTGGGCAGAGAAATAGCACATGCAAAACACAGGTAGGACGGACTATATCAGATATAAGATGTGAAATATAGCAATTGTGTGTGGTTGAAATGTCAAGACATAATGAAAAGTCCTGTGGATTGGGGTGGAAATGCACTCAGGATCACGACCAGGACCAGGAATTACAAACCACTTCAATCTCTCTGCCAAAACCAAACTCCATCTTCCTTAATAAAAATCAATATCAATATTCTACCCGAGTATGCATAGGTAATTTGGGAACAAAAGGACAGAAAATAAAAGGTACATTTTTTGGAAAGTAGGGCATTAAATATAAAATACCACATGGAGTATGGGATAAATTTTCCCAATTAAGTTTCCAACACCATGTCCATGATTATTTTCCATCTAATAAAAATTTGATGACTTGGAAAAGGATATAGTATCCTAATATCAGAAGGGCTTCTGGCTGTAATAAGCAGAACTCCTGATTAACAGTGGCTTAAATTATATGGACAGTTATTATTTACCTAACAAGAAATTTAGAAGCAAACAAGTCTAAAAATCACCAAAGACACAAGCTCTTCTTTCTTCTCTAGCACAACATCCTTGCCCCTCATGGTTATGAGATGTTTAATATATCTCCAAAACTTATGACAAACAAACACCCAAATATTAGCAACTATTTATCAAAGCAGAAATACAGAAAGCAAAACACTTTTCCCAGCAAATCCAAAGCAGTATTCCATCTACATCTCACTGGCCAAAATAAAATCATAGTACCAATTCCCATACCTGGAAGGGTATGAGAATTTGAGAATTTGGCTTTTCTCAGACCCTTAGTGGAAGCAGAAAAGAGAGAAAGAAGAAAGAATGATGCTTGGTTATTCGATCAACAATGTGAATGCCTGACAAGATTGGGTTCTGAGGACATTAGCTTTAGAAACCAAAAGAGGCATGATTTATTTTGGCCATACTTATATGCTAGGCTTCTGTTTCTGCAGTTGGAGTCTTGTGAATATTCTACAGTGATGTCTTGGTTTTCTGTTTTTATTTTTATTATTGCACAGAAAAACAGCACTGTGCCACATGATCAAGTGCTGGATCACATGGGTGACTGTACTAGGGCCAGTCCCCGTGTTTGGTGTTTAGATTACATTGACATCCACAGTACAGCTTTGCTGGTCATCAGCCAGTGAAAAGAAAATAGAAAGTGACCAAGAAAGCACATAACGCTTTCCCAGAAGCAAAAGCCAAATGACGTCATGAAACACACTGCAAATGAAGGCTCCACATGTGTTGGAGTGGAGAAAAGTGGTAGGTGAATTGAGTTAGCAGATGGTACACCATCGCACAGGCGTGCCAAATCCTTTGGAACCACGATGTGGCAGTCAGTATGATATCCAAATTTCAGACAGATTCAGTTTCAACATGGGAAGATGATTCATCACATTAAATTAATAATATTAACTTTAATTTTATTGGCTTTGTTGTTTGGTTTATATTTAATTTGGGGTTTTGCTCCTATAGCCTACTAAGTCTTCTGACAGAAAATGTTTATACCTAGTTTTATATCTATGAACAAATAAGAGTATAATAAAAGGATTGCAAGTCAACACCAAGTATATGGCTTAATATTTTTCTTTGAATCATGTATGTGGAAGGTGAGAAAATGGGGAGGGAGCCAGGGGAAAGCTCACCAAGTGCTGTGTGCATGTATGTCACTATCACTCTGAACTATATTATGATGTGAGGTGACAAGGCACCAATAAAAGTATCTATAAAAAAGATTCTGTTTAAAGTTTAGCAACATTGTAATAGAGAACCCTTCAAGTTAATCATGGAAAATCCTGAAATTACAGTCAGTGCCCCTTGTCCAAGATAACTAGATGTGTTTATTTCTGCACCATCCTACCTTTTGTTTGTCCACATTTTGAAGAAGCAGTCAATATACTCTTGCAGTGTGGTTTTAGATTTGTTGCAGGGATTTCTTACTTCTATCCAAGGAATAGACAGATCAAAAGGTCCTGAGGTATCTCTGAGTACTGAATACATCCAACTGTTTGCCTAAATTTTAAGGCTGGTGGTGTTTAATTTGAGGAGGAAAGTCGGGAGTGACTATGCAGAGAAAACTTGTAAAGAAAAGTGGATAAAGAAGCTCTGACAGAAATCTAATGAGTAGATTCAAACAGAATCTTTGCTTTCTGCTCACAGTAAGCAGTGATCCATTGTCACAAAACAGCACAGTCAAGAAAAACCTCAGCGGTCACTTACATCATGTTGCTGCTCGGAAACAGACTGGGACACAAAGTGCCCTACTAAGGCTATTCATGAGCTACTAGAAACACGAAGAGTAGGACCTGGGAGTCTGAAAAGAGTACAGGTGTTTTTCCTTGTATTATATGCTATGTGGAAGTCGAAGTGGAGAGTGAAAGTGTATGTATTAAAAACGGGTTCACAAGCCGGGCGTGGTGGCGCACGCTTGTAATCCCAGTACTTGGGAGGCTGAGAGTGGAGGATCCGGGTTCACGGCCAGCCTCAGCTACTTAGTGAGGCCCTCCGCAACTTAGTGAGACCCTGTTTCAAAATAAAAAGAATAAAATATAGGCCTGGGGGTGAATCCCCGGTACAACCAAAAAAAAAAAAAAAAGGGGTTCACTATGCCTTTTCTTGCTCATGTTCTTGTTCCTGTATAACAGAATGACTCAACACTATACTCCTAAGTTATGGGAAAAACTGTAAATAGATCAATCTGAAGTGTGCATTTAGGAACACTCGCCCTCCAGCTAGCATTTTTCCTTTGAAATGAAGGACATGATGTTAACAAGGTTAACTGTTTTAAAATTTCTTATTAAACTCTCTCAGGTTGGTTCCACAATAAAATATTTCACCAGGAAATATTCAATTTAAAAAAGGCAGTCGGCACACACAGGATGTCGGACAGTGATTAGTATTTTAAAAAACAGATGACAACATCAAATACAAAGAATTATGTAAAATAGAACAAGGAAGGCTCTGAGCAGTTCGGATGTTTTGCATGAAAGTCCTAGCTCTGTGAAAGAATAAGAAAAGAGACTGGGAGAGGATTCAAGAATCCAAGGAAGATTTGATGCTTATGAGCAAGTCTTTCTGCAACGTCGTCTTTCCATTTTGCTGTGTGTCCTGACAATTGTCCCTGGTGGCTGGTCCTGTTTAGATTCACAGGCATACTCATGCTTTGCTATCACTACAAAGTGTCAAATTATGAACTGCAATGGTTATGACCTAAATAAGTCATACTCAGAAAACTTAGATAATTGTAAATTGGACAATTCAGCTCTGAAACTCGAGATTTGCTGAATGAATCCTTAACACTGAGTGCAGCAGCGGCTGAGGCTTTCCTCTTTCGGGAGCAATCTGTGTGTGTACCTGTCGGCCATATTTTCTTCCATCAGATACTGTTGCTAGGGCAACCACCTCCTCTGTACAGGCTTAGGGTAGCTGCTTCTTTTTGGAAATGGACTCTGGGCTGGTTGCCAGAATTTTAGTTCTCAAATTCAGGACTCTCCTATAATTTAATTAACCCTTTCCCTGGCTTGAGAAAATGTAGAGTATAAAAGGTATTTAATGTTTTATACTCAAAGGGAAGCAGAAGCTAATATGTGACTAAAAGCTAAAAACAGTCTTTTGCTATGACATGTGCTGTATTGATAAGGGAAGTCGATTTTTTAATAATCAAGGGGAGAAAAACCTTATTGATTTTTTGTTATTATTGTTATTTTTGTTAAACCTTATTGATTTGTTGTTATTGTTCAGAACAATTCAGAAGGGTTATAATTTAAGTCCAGTTCTCTGATAACCCATTATGGGGGAAACAACAATTCCCACTTATAAAAGGCAATTGATTTTTAATATATTCCTTACTGCTCCCTACTGAAATACAAAATGTACCATTATTGCAAAAAGAAAAACAAAAGCTTCCCAACCAGGTCTCATTATAATCATTCTCACACATCATATTCTTAATCGTTTGTTTTACCTCTCTTTGCTTCTTTCAATCCTAGTCTCATTAGTCTTCCAGATTGAGAAGGGACTTCGTAGGTCTTCCAATCTATCTTCTGACTGTTGCTCATTAATTTATAAAATGGTTCCTTCCATTTTTCAGCTCTAATTATTAGAAAGTCTTCATATTTCGAGGAAGTCTGAGTTCATCATCAACTTTCTTGGTTTTACTTCTGTCATTTGAAGTCAGGTAGAAGCAACCTATACCTTTGTCCATCCACATCGGAGCTCTTTAGTCAAACTAAAAACAGCTGTCCTGCCTCCCCAGCCATAGTGACCATGGTTTTATGCCTTCAGAAAGACCTCCTATGACTGCACCTTTGGGTCTATGGGGCACGGATGCCAGCACATTCTTTCTCTGGGCTGTTTCCATCCAAGGACTGAACGCAGCTGCAATACTAGACACCATTTCCACCCCATAGGAGATTCGCTGAACAGCCTGCTTTGGCTTGACGACTTTCCATAGGTCTGGCCAAGCCTGTTTTAGATCTGAGCTGTGGTCTGAGGCTTTTCCTGTGCAGTCCTTTCTTTCTTCTTTCCACCAGTGTCACAGCTGCATCGCAATCTTTCTACCCGCTTCTGCTCTCTCTGTTTCACCCTTCCATTTATTATAGATCTTTTCCCAATAAATCTCTTGTAAGCCTAATTCTATCTTGGCATCTGCTTTTTGGGGACTGAATCTGACACACCAAGTGTTTTCTTTTTTAGGCTAAATATTCTCAGTTCATCAGTCTTCCAGATGCAGTCCAGCTTCTCAATGTTCCTCGTGAGCAAGGCACCCATATAGAACAAACATTTTCCAGGACTGTCTAAATAATGCAGAGCTGCACTTTTTCTCAGTTCTTGTCTTCTGAGCACGTTTCCTTAATGCATTTCAGGATGACATTAACATTTTGGGCAGTCTTATCATTTTGTTGATTCATACTGAGCATGTTGGAAATCAAATGAAGAGTTAGGATTCAAATGAAATTTAGGAATACTTCAGCTGTCTTATTCAAGCCCTTTGGAATTTGAATCCACTAAGGGTTTTTTGCATGAACTATTGTAATAAAATTCCTTCTGTTCTATACAGGCAATTAAAAATCTAGGCATAGGCATTCACATCTGTTTCAAGTTTATTTTATTTGATAAATTCAGACCATTCTATGATCCAGTATATTAGCCATTTCTTGGACTTCCTGCCACTTTGGAATTCTGTAAGGATAGCAGCAAAATTTATATCAGAACAATTGATCAAAATGAATAATTGCAACTGAGAAGTCTTAAGCAATCTCTCTTTAAATTAAATAAATCATTAGCTTGGAAAAGGATCATTAATTCAATTGCATATCTGCAAAATTGTGTCACTATCCACAGCATGTTTCTCTACTTTTTCTATGAGATATTTTCTTTTGTTTCCATGCACTTGTCTCATTCTTTTTTTTTTTACTTTTTATATAATTATTATTATTATTATTTTGGCCCGGTGCAATAGCAGACATCTGTAATCCCAGTATTTGGGAGACTGAGGCAGGGGGATCACAGGTTCAAGGTCAGAGCATGGTAACTTAGTGAGACCCTGTTTAAAAATAAAAAACAAAATAAGACTGAGAGTATAACTCAGAGTAGGAATGTCCCTGGGTTCAATCCCCAGTACCCCCCTCCACATACACATTTTGGTGAATTGTAACTGCACATGATAATGAGATTTATAGCTATATATTCATACATGCACATTCATATATGCACATTTGGTCTGTTTCTTCCCCAAATCTCTACTTTCCCTCTCCTCTTTACTCCCTCAAACACAATTCAGTACTCTGTGGGTCTCTCCCCTAACGTTCGTGAGGTCCCTTTTGTTTCTTTTTTCTCTCTAGCTTCCACATATGCGAGAAAACATGCAGCCTTTTATTTTCTGAGTCTGGTTTATCTCACTTAGCATGATATCCAGCTCCAGCCATTTTTTTTTGAGAGTGACATAATTTTGTTCTTTATGGCTGACTAAAATTCCATTGTGCATATATATACATTTTCTTTATCCATTCATTCATTGTTGAACACTTTAGTTGGTTGCATAACTTGGCTATTGTGAATTGTGGTGCTATAAACATGGGTATGTATGTGTCACTATAGTATTATTACTTTAATTCTTTTGGAAAAATACCAAAGAGTGGTGTAGCTGGGTTATATGGTGGTTCCCTTCCTGGTCTTCTGAGAAACGTCCATACTGATCCCTATGGTAGTTGTACTAATTTACCATCCAACCAACAGTGTACAAATATTCCTTTTCCCTCACATCCTCGCCAGAATTTATTATTATTTGTATTCTTCATGATTGTCACTTTAACTGGAATGACATGAGATCTCACTGTAGTTTTGATTTACATTTTCCTGATTGCTAAGGATGTTGAACATTTTTTCATATATTTGTTGGTCATTTGTGTTTTTAATACATTATATACTTCAGGTAGAATAAACCTGAAAGCGTTTTCCTCATCTATAGATGGAATGACTACAACAAAATAACATGGCATTCTTTTAACCTATGTGGGTGCTCAATTTGTTGATCTCTGTTTAGAGCGTAAAATCCATATATGATTCTAGTCTATAAATATAAAGCGAATGTGATATTTTGTGAATCTTTCATTAGCATTAAAAGAGTTTACTTTAATATTTAAAATGGTTAATACCATTTTGACTCATTGAATACAAAAAATGTAGTTGTAAATTTTTCCTTGAGCTTCACATTTCAAAATGGGAATCTTAAAAGGTGCTTCATTAGAGAATCATGACAGAAAAAAATTAAAACAAACCTCACTAAGAAGTGATAAAGAATTGTAAGTGCAAAGAAAATTTCAGTCACCACAATTAAGGCTCTTTTAGAAAGAATTTGTAAAACATTTAATGTCTCTCATTTATCATTGTTAACAGAATTTGGAAATTCACAATTCAGAATTATTTAATGTTCAGTGATATGATTTTCACTGATAATCAAGTAAGATATTGATTTTTGTCTTTCTTGTTTTATCTCCTTCCCCTTCTAATAATACAAAATATTTGTGAATATTACATTTGTTCCCACAAGAAGTTTTCCAAGCAAGTTATTTAAAAAGGAGTTAAATTGACAGTAATACATTTCTTCTAGATACCATGAGAGAGTGGATTTTTAATAATACTCCACTACTTTAAGTGTGTGTGTGTGTGTGTGTGTGTGTATAATTTTAAGTGTGTGTGCATATATATGTAAATGCAAAAAATTTAGTGTCAAGAAAAATGACAAATTAAATTATCTTTAAATTTTCACCTAATATTTGAAATATGTGAGATAAATGATTGCAACTTGATAGACTATTCCTGTAATTCTTCTTGTACAATTTGAAATATAAGCTTATATCTGCAGGAATCTACTGGTTTAACCTTTTAAGCATTTCAATCAAGTAAAAAATCAAACTGGCAAACAGACACAAAAAAATTCAGTTTATTTATACCTTTACAAAATACCCTTAAACATCAGTTTTCAGTGGAAGAAATAGTTTTTTTAATTAAATTTATTGCATTTTATATAGGACCAATAAAGTTCCCCATTTTAAGTATGTAGTTTGATGTATTTGGATAAATATAGGCACACACACAGCCATCACTATAACAAAAATATATATTTTCATCATTGCAATTTTTTTCACGTCACCCACATCTCCGGGCAGCTGCTGCTGTATTTTCTGTCATGAAATATTATGTTTTCTGTTCTATAATTGCATCTGAATGTAATCTCAATGCATGTGCTCTTTGGTTCTGGTGTGTTCCACTCAGCACAGTGTGATTCATCCATGTTTTTTGTGAACTAGTATTTTGTTCTTCCTATTTTTGAGAATTATTTCTTTGACTGGATAGCCCATTAAAAAAAAAAACCCAAAATTTGGTTAATACCAAACATTTGTGGTGTATGATTTTATGACACATTTACATTTCTCTTCAGTAAGTATGTAGCAGTAGACATGTTTTGGTTAAGTGTATGTTTATCCTTATAAAATATGCCAAATCATTTCCAAAGTGTTTGGATCATTTTAATTCCTGCTAATAATATATGAGCATTCTGGTAATTCTGCATCCTTATCACCCTCCGGATGCTTAGCCTCTTCCATTTCACTATTTTACTGCATATATAGTGGTATTTCATTAGGAATTTGATTTTTACATCCCTGATCACTAATGAAATAAAGTATCATTTCATGCGCTTATTAGCTATCTGTGTGTGTGTGTGTGTGTGTGTGTGTGTATACTTTTTTTGAAGTGTCAGTTTAGTAGGTTTATTTGCCTTATTAAATTGTGGATGTTCTTTAAATATTTTGGATATAAATCTTGATATGTGTGTATATGTATATATATGTATATATGCATATCTAAATATATATTTTCCTTTCTGTGGCTTTTTTCTTCTTATTCTTAAAGGAGACTTTTGAATATCAGAAAGATTTAATTTTTACAAGGCATGATTTGCCAATTGTTTTCTTTGTGAGTTTTGCCTTGTTCAATATTGCAAGACTTTTTCCTGTGTTTTAGTCTAGAAATTTTATAGTTTTGGCTTTTATGCTTACATCTAAGAGTTTTATGATTGAGTCTTTGAGTTGAATTTTGTGTGTAATGTGACATAATGTTTGAAGTTGTATTTCTCCCATATGAACATATTATTCTAGCAGAATTTGTTGAAAAGATGATTCTCCACTGAATTGACTTGGTAAAACTCAATTGCCTATATATGTGTATTATGGTTAGATTTAGAATGACCCCTTGAAGAGCTCATAAATTGGTGTTTGGAGTTGATATAATCAAATCTTGAGGGTTGTAATCCCGGCAGTGGATAAATCCACTGTAATGGATTTACCTGGGTGGTGCCCGGTAGGCTGGTAGGGTGTGGCTGGAAGTGGATCCCTGGGAGTGTGGCCTTGGGAACTATATTTGGCTCCTCCTCCCCCAGCTCTCTCTCTTGCTTCTGGCTTCCATGATGTGAGGAGCACAGCCATGTGCTCTCCCTCTGCTTCCAGCCACCATGCCCTGAGATCTGCGGTCTCCAGCCTCACATGGACTGAGCCCCAAACTGTAAGAAAATAAATCTTTTATATTATAGCTGCAAGAATGCTGACCGGAACAATGTGTGAGTCTATTTCTGTACTCTATTCTGTTCCATTGGACTATAAGTCTAGTTTTACATGATTCTACAATCTCTAGATACCTGCAGTTATAGAGATATAATCTTAAAATAACATAGTATAAATCTCCAATCTTGTTTGTTTTCAAAATTGTTAATTTGGCCTTTTTGTTTTCTCATATGTATTTTAGAACCATTTTGGTAATTTCTGAATAATATTTTGGGATTTCGATTAGTAAATTCATTATCCACGGTTTGTTGAGTTTTAAATCCTTAGTCCTGATATGATTATGTATTTTCACTTACGTAGATCTTTAATATCTCCTAGCGATATTTTGAGGTTACTATACAGATTTTTATATAGATTTTTGTTAATTTTATATCTACATATATCATGCTTTTTATGTTAGAATAAATATTGTTCTTTGAATTTTACTTTGTTCATTGCTACATTTTAGAAATGGTATTAATTTTTGTATTTTTATCCAGTATGCTGAAAACTTGCTAAGTTCCCTTGTTAGTTCTAGTAACTTCTTTGTAGATTTTGTAGAATTTTTATGTGTATAACCAGGCTATATCTAAGTAAAGTCACATTTATATCTTCCTTCCCAAACTGTATATATGCCTTATTCCTTTTTCTTATAACATTCCATGGGTAATATAATCCTGAATAAAAGTGGTGGAAGCAAGAAATTTGCCTTGTTTCCATTCTTAGAGGGAAAATGTTCACTCTTTTACCATTAAAAATTATGCTAGCTATAGGATTTTATAGATACTCTTCTTAATTCATTTTCTGTTCCTATAACAAAATGTCAGACTGGTTTATCTAACACATTGGAGGCTACAAAGTCTAAAGGCATAGTGCTAGCATCTGGATATGGCCTCCTTGCTGTGTAATTGTGCAGTGGAGGGCATTACATGGAGAGGAGAGCAAATGTGCCAACTCAGGGACCAGTTTTTCTTATGCAGTCACAAATGCTGTCACAGCAGCCCCACCCTAGTGACCTCATCTAATCCTAGTTACCTCCCAATGCACCACATCTGAATACCATTAGCTTATGAAATTGGGGATTTAGTTTCGAACATGTCACCTTTTGGGGGACACATTCAAGCCATGGCAATACCCTTTATTAAGTTGAGGACATTCCCTTATGTTAGGGTTAAATATAGCATGTCCTCTGAAGAGCTCAGGTATTAATGTTCAGAGTTGATGTAATTAAGTCATAAGGGTTGTAATTTAGTTATAAATCCATTGCAATGGACTGACTGGCTGGTAACCTAGGCAGGTGGGGTGTGGTTGGGCTGGAGAAGGTGGGTCCGTGGGGGTGTGGCCTTAGGGACTGCACTTTTGTCTTTGAATTCCTTGCTTGCTTGCTCCTTGCTTGCGGCCTCCATGATGTGAGAGCAGGGGACTTGCTCTTTCCCTCCTTCTGCTTCCCACCACCACGCCCTGAGAGCTACAGACCCAGCTTGACATGAACTGAAACTCTGAAATCTCCAGAACTGTGAGCAAATATATCTTCCTTCCTCTAGGTTATGCAGTCAGTTGTCTTGGATTGAAGCAATAAGAATACCTTAATCAATAGTTTGGTGCAATTATTTTTATCACAGTAGAGTTTACATTTTGTGAAATGGTTTCTGTGTATCTGTTGATATGTTCCTACAGAATTCCCCCTTTTTCTGTTAATGGCTTGGGATTTTTTTATTTCCATATTGTTATGTTTTGTTTCTAATTTATTTTTGCTGTAGTCCAAGAGCATATTCTTCACAATTTCATTACTTTAAAATTTACTGAGTATAGTATGATGATATTTTCCCGAGTTTGAACAGACCTCATTTCACAGTTATAGATGTAGTGTTTTAAAAGTGCCAATTATGTCATGTCAATAGTGTTCAAATACTCTATACACTTATTGATTTTATATCTGCTTGTAATTACTGGAAGATGACTTTTGAAATCTCTAAATACAACATGAATGTGTCTATTTTTCTTTTAGTTTTGAGTGTTCAATTTTATGTTCTGCAGCTCTGTTATTAAATGCATGCACATTTAGAACTGTTATGTCTTTTTGATGAATTTGACTTTTTTCTTTGTGGATGTACCATTCTTCCTCTAGTGTGTTTTTTCTCATGAATTCTACTTTTTTGGCTAACATAGATATTCCAGGTTTCTTATTATTGATGATTACATGATGTACATTTTTTTTTATCCTTCGTCATTTAAACTATGGGTCACTTAATAGTAAAGTAGCATACTAATAGGATTCACATGCTCATGGATAAGCATATGGTTAGCAGTTACTTTTAATTAGTCCTGAAAATCTTTAACATTTAATTGGAAAGTTTAAGCCCTTTAACTTTATTATGATTATCAATATAATTAGGTTATGTATCATTTTGGTGTTTGTTTTCTTTTTATACTTTAATTGGTGCATTATAGTCACATCATATTGTAGTTCATAGTGATAATGACATACATGCACACAGCACTTGGTGAGCTTTCCCCTGGCTCTCTCCCCACTCCCCCCATTCCCACGCAAGATATTGAAACTGACATTGGTATTCTCACATATGTACATAATATCAATAGATGTGATTCCTTCATTGATTCTCTATTCCTCTTCCACTAGACCACCTCCCTGGTTACAATGGAGTTTCTCCTCCATTATCTAAAGTCCCTCTTGTATTCCAATTACTCCCTAGCTTCCACATATGAGAGAAAACATATGACCTTCACTTTCTGTGACTGGCTAATCTCACTTAACATAATGTTTTCCAGGTCTATCCATTTTCCTGTGAATGACATAATTTTGTTCTTATTTATTTCTGAGTAGAATTCCATTGTGTGTATATCCCGTAAGTTTATAATCCATTAATATGTTGATAGACACCTAGGTTGGTTCCATAACTTGGCTATTATGAGTTGTGTTGCAATAAACATGGATATGCGTATATTACTATAATATCCAGCTATACCACTCCTGGGTATCTTCCCAAAGAGGCTGAAATAATTTTGGTGTTTAATTTCTATTTGTCCTATATGGTATTTATTCTTTTGATTTTTTTTAACTTTTTATGTTCATTTATTGGTGCATTGTAAATTGTAATTATACATTTTGATATATGTCAAGGTATGATTTTTTAATAAACTTTTATTAGTGCATTGTAGTCTCACATAATAATGAAGGTCAAAGTGATAGGGACATACACACAAAGCACTTGGTGAGCTTCCTGATTTTATTTTTATTGAGAAAATTTTCTTATTCTATTTATTCTCCATATGGGCTTATTAGCAATACTTTTCCTTAATGGTTGCTGTAGGGTTGTAGGTTGTCATAATACACATCTTGAAATGATCACAGGTATATTATAATGTTTATCGCACATGTGTAATATATGAAGCTTTCAATAGCATACTTCCATTTTTGTCTGCTGGACTTTATATTATCATTGTCATACATTTTTCTTCTACCTATAAGTTCTCCCAAAGATTTGTTACTATTTCTGCTTTAAACAATTATCTTGAAAATAAAATTTAAAGAATTCTATGTATATTCCCATCATTTAATCTTTCTTTTTTCTTTTTATTGGAATTTTATTGGTGCAATATGAATATACGTCATAGTGAGATTTAGTGATACACTCATCTATTCACACAACATCTATTGATGTGGTTCCCTCCTAACCCCATCCCACTAGCCCCCTTCTCCCTCCTTGTATATGCTAGTAAGATCATTAGTGATACATTCAGATAGGGACATATTATTATTTGGTTTGTTTCCTTTCTCAAGCCTCTTTTTTTTCCTCTCCATCTTCATACCCTGATCATGTTCCACTATTCTGCTGGTCTAAAGCCTTATTATCATGAAGTTAGTTTTCTTTCCTATTTTATCTCCAACTTCCACATATGAGAGAAAACATATGACCCTTGACTTTCTGAGACTGGCTGATCTCCCTTAGCATTGTGTTCTCTAGTTCCATTCATTTGCCTGCAAATGACATAATTTTGTTCATTTTTATGGCTGAGTAAAGCTTTATTGTGTGTATATACCACATTTTCTTCATTCATCTTTTGATGGACACCTAAGTTGCTTCCATAATTTTGCTGTTGTGAATTGTGCTGTTATAAAAATGTATTACTAACTTTAATTCTTTTGGAAAAATTCAAAGGAATGGTACAGCTGGTTCATGTGGTGGTTCCATTTCTAGTTTTTTTGGAAACCTCCATAGTGATCTCCATTGTGGTTGTACTAGTTCACAATCCAATCAGCAGTGTAAAAATGTTCCTTTCCCCCATATCTTCATCAGTATTTATTATTGTTTGCATTCTGGTGATTGTCATTCTAACTGGAGTAAGATGGCATCTCAGTATAGTTTCCATTTGCATTTCCCTGATTGCTAATGATGTTGACCATTTTTTCATTTATTTATTGACTATTTGTATTTCTTCTTTTGAGGATTTTATATTCAGTTCAATTACCCATTTTTGTAAAATTTGTTTATTTCTATGTTAAGTTTTTTTTAGTTCTCTGTAGATTCTAGGTATCAGCCCTCTATCAACATGGTATTAACATAAAAATAGATGCATTAACCAATGGAACAGAATAGAAGGTACAGAGACAAATTTACACACTTATAGCCAGCTGATTTTTGACAAAGGTGTCAAAAATATACACTGGAGAAAAGACATCCTTTTCAACAAATAGTTTTTGGAAAGCTGGATATCCATATGTAGGAAATTGAAATAGACCTCTATATCTCTCACCCTGCACAAAATTTAACTCAAAATGGATTAAAGACCTAGAAATTAGACTAGAAACTTTGCAAATATTGAAAGAAAATATAGGATCAACTCTCCAACATATAGGCACAGGTAGAGACTTCCTCAACAAGACCTCTAAAGCTCAGGAAATAAAACCACAAATTAATAAGTGGGAGGATATAAAAAAACTTCTGCACAGGAAAAACAAACAAACAAAAGCATGAAGACAGAGTCTTTGGAATGGGAGAAAATATTTGTCATTTACTCTTTCTTACTATCTTCATTACATTCTACATATTTGAGTTTCCATCTATAACATTTTCTTTCAGCATCAAACACTTCATTTAACATTTCTTATAGAGCTGTTCACTTGGTATTGAATACTCACGACTTCATTTATATCTGAAAGAAATTATTCTTTCCTCATTTTGAAGGGCATTTCTATTAGAGATAGAACTTTAGGTTCACAGTTTTGTTTTTTCCTTATTGGTGCTTTCCAACTGACTTGCATTGCTATTGAAAGAAACCCTGTCTTTCCTTTTTCTTTTTATGTATTATAACTTTCCTCAATTGGCTGATTGTAAGATTTTCTTTTTATCAGTGGTATTCAATAGTTTGATTCAATGAGACTGGCTGTGATTTTACTAGTGCTTATGATGCTAGGAGCTAATTAAGTTGTTAAACATGTTTTATAGTTTTCATTCTTTTAAAAAATGTTTTGACCATTATTTTTTCAAAAATTTTTCTTTGTCCTTTCCTCCTCATTTTTCCTTCTAGGACCCCAATTTCAACTTTTAATCATTTGCCAAACCATTGAGGCCATGCTAATTCTTAGGGTTTTTTCCCCTCTCTGTGCTTTAATTTTGTAGATTATATGGTTATGTCCTCAGTTCATTGATTTTTTTTTTCTCTGTAGTGTTCAGTCCAAGTCTGCCATTAAGCTCATTCTTATATTTGCCAACTTGGATATTCTTTTCAGCTCTCGAATTTGATTTGTTCTGTTTTATGTCTTGTACGCCTCCTCATTGTATTCATGTTTTCTTTCAAATTCTTCAGTAAATTATAAAAGATTTTAAAAAGTTCTTATCTACCAAATGATTTCATCTTCCCTATCACTTCTGTGTCTGTTTCTATTTACTGATTTTTCTTTTTATGTGTACTTTTTCTACTTTTTATGTGTCACATTTTTCTATTTCTTGTCATGTACAGTACTTTTTTTTTATATGTGTGTGTGAGGTGCTAGGGATTAAACCTAAGGACAGTCTACCTCTGAGTTGCACCCAAGCCCTATTTTATTTTTTATTTTGAAACAGGGCCTCACTAAGTTGCTGAGGGCCTTGCTAAGTTGCTGAGGCTGTTTTCAAACCTGCGATCCTCCTGGCTCAGCCTCCCAAGTACTGGGATTACAGGTATACACCACCATGCCTGGCTCTGCAAAGTACTTTTTAAGTGAAAGCTGGGTATTATAAATTTTATGTTATTGAGTGTTGGCATTTTGTATTTTTCTTTTGAGTGTTGGAATTTATTTATTTATTTGTTTATTTATTTATTTATGGGAGACAAGTTACTATGAGTAAGCTCCATCTTTTTAAATCTCATTTATAAACTTAAGTGGAGTGAATCTAAATTAGCCTTTTGCCTTAAACAAGTTTTGACACTGGCCTAGTGTATCTCTGTAATTCTGCTGTGACCTTTGCGTAATATCTACAATGCTCAGAGTATTCAACAAAGCACATCTATTCTGCTTAGTGGGAATTCAAACTTCCCCCGGTTTGATGTGAATTTTGGAAATTATTTGGCATTGTAATTCTTTGCCTCATAAGTCTCCCCACCCCCATGCATGTGTGTCTTAGTGTTCAGCAACATATCTATGGAAATGCCTGTGTATGTTCCTGGAGCTCCTTTCCTGTTACAGCACCTTTTTTTTTTTCTTTGCTCTGTTTTGAAAATTCCAGGTTTCTCATCCCTTTCAAACTCCATCTCTATCTTCCCAAACTATTGGGACTATAGCACTATTCTTAGATTTCTTCATTCTATATCATTGTCTGGAAAATGTGCCAGGTAAAAATCTTAGATAATCAATGTCTCACCTTATTTCTCTTCTCTCAGATCACAGTCCTGTACCATCTACTGTCCAATATCTAAACTCAACTCTACCATATATTTTTGTCCAGTTTTCTGTTTTGATTTTAGGGTGAGTGGGCAATTTATTCATTCATGTTCAGAGATGAGCACTAAATTTTGAAGAAGAGATTGCTTTTAACATCATCTTGAAATTGTATGGCAAAAGATAAATTTTCACTTCTTGAAAAACTAAATTTTGTCACATTCTGTTTTTATATAGTATGCTAGAATCTTGCTTCCTATAACATGCTCACAGATTATAGATGTATCTTAAGTCTGTAGGCTTTAGCTACATTGCTTAGGTCTTTTTTTTTTCACATGACAGCTGTTTAAAATTTGAAGACAGGAAATACTTTTTTCCTCAGAAATAGTTTTCTAAATCCTTCATAATCTTGGACTCTTTTCGGATATTGTCAGATTAACAATATTTTTTCTAAAATATATTGTCCAAGAATAAAAAACAGCATTCCAGATGTGGTCTGGTGAAATCATGCATATAGAATTGATTTTGCATTATCAAATGGTTGGAACTTTTGATTTAATGCACTCTTGCTAACATACTACCATACAATCTACATAGCTTCAACCAAAATGCCATTTTTAAACCTCTATCTTATTTGGAAATACAGGGTTATAAAGGCACAAAATTTGAGGTGGAAAACAGTGACACAACCATGTCATTTTTCTACTTAGAATTCGTCATGGTACCCCTGTCACTTTCAGTAGAGCTCACGCTCTTAATGGTACAAACATAGCCTTGTCTACTTTTCTCTGCTCATTGCTCATCTCTGGCTCTATGATTTTTTTTTACATTGGGATTCTGTTGTGCCTCTCATAAACAGATTTCTTTCAGGAGCTTTTTATCATGATCTTCTCTTTGCCTAGATTGTCCTTTCTAGCATAATTTCTTAGCTAAATATTACATTTTAAAAAGAATCTTCATAAAGACTGGTTCATCAAGAATTTAGCCTTTTTAAAGCACTAAGAATGGGTTAGATGTCCTTTTGTAGCCACAATCTTTTGAATAACTCTGTTATTTCATTTAACACATTTTGTCATAATTCCCAAAGTACTTGCCTGTCTAAAATAATAACTAATATTACTTATCTTATTATCACTAGTATTTAGTAAAACATTTGGGAGATCACATAAATGAAACAAATGCTTATTAAGGCTAAAATCAGCTTTACAAATTAGGACATTGTATACCAAATAAATACAATGACTTGTCTAATGACACAGAGCTAAGCTTTCATAATGATAACAGAACTGAAATTCTACCTGGTTTTGAAACACCTTGATTTAATATTGGAAAGTTTAGATTTTGCCTGTTAAACAAAGGAAAATCATATAGACATATACTTTTGCTTTGGAGAGGCTACATGCTTTTGTAGGAATCAGTGTTAAGCCAATGTTTATGCATTAATAATTTCCTAAGGAGTGCAGTCTCTGGGAGGTAGGAGAGAGAAATAGGGAAGTGAGGTAGGAAATAAAGAAAGCAAATATGAGGAAGGGCATGACTGAGCTAGCTATTGCCTAACATCAAAGACAATGATTGTTTAACTTGGCAGGACTGTTGGAAAGGCTGATGGTCTCCTGGTCTCATCGTGGTTCTGAGAAGTAGGGACATACTTTGTTTATGCAGATTTCTCTTCCTGATTTGAGATTTGTTCCAGGGGGATTACTTCCCTGTGCTTCTAAATGGAACATGCACTACTGTCAAATGGGTCCCAGGATGTCTCAAATGTCAGGAAGAATCTGTTTCCATCTGCTTCAATTGTACCATCTCCACATGAAAAAGTATTTCCTAACTTTCCTGTGTAGTTCTCATTTGCTTTATTTTATTTTGACATCATAGAGTTGGGTTCTTCTTACAGGTCAGAAGGCAACCTGACTTCTTTCTCCCCAAAGTATTTTGGGCACTAAAGTTGAGGAAAGGAAGTGAAGTGTACCCACAAAATAAAAAAAAATAGAATGAATCCTAGTTTATTTCCCTAACTTCTCCCTTAATTTCCTAAATAATAGCAAATTGAAAAGCTTGTTTGTGGAAGTAATTTTGTCCCTAGGGCATCCCAAAGAGCTTTAGTCACCACTCTACTTTGTCACTTTCAGAAGTCCTTGGCTGTCCTTATGCTCTTGAATTTGATAATTGGCTTTTACCTATTTCTGCTGCTCAGAATGACACTAAACTGTGTAACAGTAGATTATTTTACAACCTGAAAACAAAACGACACATAAAACAGTGATTAAACAAGGCTTCTTATTTCCCTTACCAGCTCTCCAGAGATGAGCATGGTTATAAGTTTGGTATAAAAATGGCCAATAAACACATGAAAAAAAAATGTTCAACATCATTAGCAATCAGGGAGATGCAAATCAAAACTACACTGAGATTCCATCCAGCAGTAAATGCTGGTGAGGATGTGGGGAAATAGTAACTCTTCTACACTGTTGGTGGGATTGCTATGGAGATTAGTGTGGAGATTCCTCAGAAATTTTTGAATGGATCCACCATATGATCCAGCTATGCCACTCCTGGGCATCTTTCCAAAGGAACTGAAATCAGAATATTATAGTAATATATGCATACCCATGTTTATAGCAGCACAATTCACAACAGCCAAATTATGGAACCAATCGAGGTGTCCATCAACAGATGAATGGATTACAAACTTATGGGATATACATACAATGGAATTCTACTAAGCAAAAAATAAGAACAAAATTATGTCATTTGCAGGAAAATGAATGTACCTGAAGGACATTATGTTAAGTGAGATTAGCCAGTCACAGAAAGTGAAGGGTCATATGTTTTCTCTCATATGTGGAAACTAGAGAGTGATTGGGGTATCAGAGGGAGTTCAGATATTGGAGGAGAAACTCCAGTGGAGCCAGGGAGGTGATCTAGGAGAAGGGGTGGGGGGAGAGGGAGAATCAATGAAGGGATCACTTCCATTGACATAGTGTACATATGTGAGGATACCAATGCCAATCTCAGTATCCTGTATGGGGAAGGAGGGGAGTAGGGAGGGAGCCGGTGGGGGGACCCACTAAGTGTTTTGTGCATGTATGTCACTATCACTGTGAACTACATTATGATGTGATACTATAATGCACCAATAAAAGTATAAAAATTTAATCTGCCTATGATAAAAAGTTTGGTATATATTCTTCCAGATTTTTTTTTTGGTACTGGAGATTGAACCCAGAGGCAGTGTGCCTCCAGGGTACACCCCCAGCCCGATTTTATTTCTTATTTTGGAAACAAGGTCTCACTAGGTTGCTGAGAGCCTTGCTAAATTGCCAAGGCTGGCTTTGAACCTGTGATCCTCCTGTCTCAGCCTCCCAGGTACTGGGATTATAAGCGTGCACCACCACGCCCGGCCAGGTTTTTATATAATATATGTGCACATATGTACCTAGGGAATTTTTTCTATATTTACTGTTCTGTAACTAGTCATACAAGTAGTAGAGAGAGAGCAGCCTGGGATATTGCCTTTGCAAATAAACTAATCTGTGATGAAGGTACCTATGAATGATAAAGATCATCCAGGGTTAAGAGGACTGGAGAAGGAAAGAGCAATACTGTGAGAAAGAGTAGGTTAAGGAAAGGCAGGACTGGCAAGACCTCAGAAGTCACTGAGAAGGACCAAGGGGAGGAAGAGCCAGGTGATCTGCAACAGTTCAGTTCAGTAATGTCCCAACTGCATTTCCTGGAGGAAGCCTTACTTCTGCTGACCATAGCTCCTGCCCTCCTGCTCCATGAAACAGGTTCCTGATCTCCCTCAAGGAAATCCAGCTTATCAGAGGAACCTTTCTGATATTTTTGGGGGGTGTCCAGGGGATTGAATCCAGGGGCATTCTGCCTCTAGGTTACACCACCAGCCATTTTAATATTGAAACAGGGTCTAAGTCACTGAGGATCTCGCTAAATTGCTGCTGCTGGTTTGGAACCTGTAATCCTCCCATTTCAGCTTCCTCAGTATTGAGTACTGAGAGCCACCATGACTGGTTCTGACATTTCTTTTTTTCTCTCTCCTTGTAAAGTCTTTTTTTTTAATTGCTGCATTGTAATCATACATCTTGATGGGTTTCAGGGTGGTAGAAGTATACAAGCACACATCTGCCAATTAGCCCTCCCTCAATTCCCATCCCCATTCCTTCCCACTTCCCTCCTGGTGCTCAGCATAGTAGTTGACTTTCTTAATGGCTTCCATCATATGTGTTTTCTCCTGCTGTCTTTTCTGAAGAACATCTGTTTCCACCTTTCCCCCTATTTCCTAAATGTTGGTAATTTCTGAGCCTTCCCAGACTTCTCTGTGGCGGTCTATTTAGTTTGCAGCTGCTGATCAGACATGACCATTTCTGCAAAATAGTCCCAGGCTGCCTGGCACTGTAGGTAGGTGGAGATAGGTGATGCTTCCTGTGTCACCACCTGGGCTTGGCGGTAAACCTCACTGTCCGCTAGAAACCATCTACTGGATTTACAGCTTTCTGGCCCTTGTTCTGAGGAGCTGGCCCTTGTTCTTCGGGCCATTCATGTCCTTCCTGTCCTTCTGCCCTTCTGGCATGACATTGGCTTCAGGAGTCCCTGGGGAAACACACCCTACAGCTCTCTATGATGGAACCTAGTCCCAGAAACCTAGTCCCAGATGGAGAGCATGGGTGTAGGGGGTTTCCATCTTGCAGCACTCCCACCCCAGGCCCAAGAAACAGGGTAGCCTGAGCCTGACGGGGTGACCCTCGATGCATCTGCCTGCCACCTCCAGCCCCAATTGGCACATCTCAACTCCGCAAATGCTCCAGCTGGCTCCAGCAATTGACCGGTCCCACTCAGCTTCTCCTATTCTGCAACAGATGTGACTTTATTATTAAGTGCCTTTATTATGTGACTTCATAGCTATTTATTGCTTCACTCACTCAGTTCTTTGTGTATCTTAGATACTGTGGGGGGCCTGGGTATGTAACATGGACCCAGAAAGACAAAGCCTTTGCTTCTAGGGAACTTAATGAAGAAGGCAGGCCGTGACAAGCAAAGAGATGTGCTTACAGATCGTGATACATTCCTTAGAAGGAATTACAGGAAATGGAACAAGACTGATTTAGATAGGGTGTGCTTTGAGGAGGTCAGCTGACTAGCAGCCTTATCCATATGCAACCTGGATTCCTCTTTGTCATGCAAGGGAACATGCTCTCAGGCCCCGGGGATGAAGGCATTTCTGGAGGCCCCTCATTCTGCCAACCACAAGAGAGGAGGGAATTGCAGCAGGTGTGTGGGAGAGCCCTGAAATGAGCTGGGGATGGGAGGGTGTGGTCTTCTCTACTATGGTAGAGAATTTGGACTTAAGCAAAAAGCAGCGATGGGAGTATTTTAAGAAGGACATGCCATGGTTTGATGGAGGTATTTAAATGACTATTTTGAACACTGTTTTACTGCCTATGCCAGTGATTTACTACTACTGGATGTCAACCCTACAAGAAGAAAGATAAAATTATTTCCAAAACATACATCAGAAATTTTGAATGAACTCATGCTGAATTTATTGAAGTGTTTTGACAAATGGTATCTTTACAGTATTTAGTCGTTCCTTTGGGTAAAATCTATCCTTCCATTTGTTCAATGTTCTTTTGTGTTTTCAAATTTATACTTTTTAAAACATTTTACCTTAGAACTGCATTATTTCATGTGAGGTCTAACCTTATACATTCTACAAAATTGCCAACATATTCAATGTGATATAATTGATTATGCTATTGATTTGTGCATATTTTTAAAAAATATGATAATCTTGTAGAATCTTTTTATTCTAAAATTTTATACTTAATAGTTTTTGGCTTTCCAGTTAGATAATTTTCACATAATCATTTCAACATTTACGTATCTAACTTATTTTTCTTAACAGATTAAACTGGCAAGGGCTTACATGACAGAACTGATAAGTGTAGTTATTGATTGGTAATACATTCTTAAATTACATTAAATGCCCATGTTAGCATTTATGATTTTTCTCTATTAAGGTATAATTCAATGAAAATGCAATGAATTACATCACTATATTTCCTCAATATTTAACTATACTTACATTCCTGGAACAAATAAATACAATGAATAGTACTTTTTTATATGATTTTTTTTACATCTATTGTAATTTACAAAGTAATACCTCTAGGATTCAATAAATCATTTCTGTGTATAAGTGGTATTGATCTGCTATAATTTTATGCCATCTTTGTTGTATGTTGGAGTTATAATCAATTTATAAAAAACATTTAAAGTGTCTCATCTTTTCCTGTGATCTGGAGCAAAATAAAAAATCTTGACCCTTTTATAAGACTTTTCCATGAAGTCTTATGTATCTTATGTATTTGTTATTGGTCTATTAAAGCTTTCTAGTGGGGTGTGGTTGTGGGGTGAGGTTGGCCATTTATATTTTCCAATAAAATATTCATATTTAAAAATTTAGTGGTATAATTCTGTACTTTAATCCTGTACAGTATTTTAACCTTTAACCTTTGACCCCGGGGATAGATACATTTTTTAACTCTCATTTCTTTATTCTTGGGAGTATTTGCAAGAAGGTTGCTATTTTATTAGTATTTTTAAAAGAAACTTAGGTTAATTAATTATTCTGATTGAAGATATTAATTTCTACTTTTAGTTTTTTGTTGCTGTCATCTAACTTCTTCGGGGAAAGATTGACTACAGGACACATGTGGGTGGATAGGTTTTGGATGGACTGAGGAACTCACACTCTGCTGGAGGAACAAGAATAAAAATGAGTTTATTATGTATTTCACTCCTTAGAGAAAATGTTTTAAAATTTCAGCACTTGTATTTTTAAATTCCTTTGATTCTTTTTTAATTCATTTGTCACAGTGTCTTGCCCTTGATTTATGGATGCCATATGTTCCCAATTTCCATGGTGAATATGAACATTCTCCCTACTTTCTTGTATTAACCCTGTTTCATTAGAGAAATGGTGCTTACTCTCTTGGTTTGAGTTCCTTTTCAGGATACTGTGTGTCCCCCAGTGTCACATCATCTGTCAACAGTGCCAGTTATTGGAATTAATGGTGCAGATCCACATACTGCAAGTGGTGTAGACTTCTTCCATAAAGCACTGAGCCAAGAATCTAGGTAGCCTTGCCAACAGGTACATATGCTTACCTTCCTCTCTGTACTAAAACATCAGTTTGCATTGTAACAAGCACATATTATGGGCCATACCAACACTTTGGTGTTTGTTTTATTTTTGTTCCATTTATTAGGGAAAAGCTAGACACTCATGCTTTGAGAAAACATTCTTTTCCTGGCTGTGGTAAACTTGTCAAACTTCTTTGGCTTGCTCCCTAGTGCCTACTTGTTAAACTAACCATATCTCAATCCTCTGATAGGGGAATATTAGGAGTATCTGTCTCTGGCCTGAATTTTAGTTGCCAGTGGTAAGAGTGCAGGGAATGATTTACTGCAGAAATTAAAGTTTCTGGAGATTTTATTGCTATGCTGAGTCATTCCATCTTGTATGTGTGTTGGGGCTGAAAGTTAGCTGGGGAATTATTCATTCTTTTTCTCTCTTCTAATACCAATACTCACAGCGTGCTTTGGAAAAACTCCCACTTTTCTTAGTGATCAAGCCAAATGTAAGCCTAGTTCAAATGCCACAGTCATTTATTTTATGTGTCTTGGAAGAGGACAGTTCTTGAAGTCATGCTACAATCTCCTGCAGGGCCTCCCTGCCACTTCCCTTTTCAACCCTGAGTTTTGTTTTATCTTGTTGAAAAGATACATTACCTCTAATCTTTAGGAAAATTTTCCTCTGCTTGAGCTCAGTAATGCATGATATCTACTTGTAACCATCACCAAGGAGTGGGGAGGGGAGGGTAAAGAGAGGTATTTGGAAGGCATTATCTTGCATACATGCATAAATATGCCACAAAGAAACCTACTATTCTGTATAAATAAGATTCACTAATAAAGTTATTTAGCTTCTTATCCATTGATACTACATGTCTCTGTCAGATACTATATGTCTTTCTCAATCTTCTTATCAGCAATATTTTGTTGGTGATTAAAAGAGTCTTTAGAAAGAAGAATGTAGTAGATTAATTCTACATGATCAGAAAATTGGAACTTGAAGTGGGTCCATTTGAAAGTTATTTATCATTTTTTACATTTGTTATTTAATCCAAAAATTTTTTTATGGGGCATTTTAAACTCTGGTATGTCAGCAATGCATTTTGCCATGTTTTCAATGTATGATATTGGGTTTAGATGAAGGATGCCCAAGATCTGTGGGTCCATAGTGATGGGGTGCAATTTTTTTTTTCGGTACCGGGGATTGAACCCAGGGGCATTCTACCTCCGAGCTACACCCCCAGCCCTATTTTTTATTCTTTATTTTGAAACAGAGTCTCGCTAAGTTGCGGAGGGCCTCACTAAGTAGCTGAGGCTGGCCGCGAACCCGGATCCTCCGGTCTCAGCCTCCGAAGTACTGGGATTACAAGCGTGCGCCACCACGCCCGGCAATGGGGTGCAATTTTGATTAGGTGTCTCACTGAAATGGGTGGGATTAAAGGTCCTGTTTGTCCTGAAGAGTTTTTTTCAATCTCTGGAAATGGAATCATGTGCTAATATATAAACATATCCTATATTTTCCACAGTTACATATCCTCGTATGGAAGATTCAGGATAGAGAATTCAGTTCTTCCCAAAACTTATGTAGATCTCTTCTGTTATTCCAAAAAGGCTTCATCATGTTTGTGGCTATCAGATAAGGTATCAGTTTGACCTTCTACATTCAGGTAGATTAAGTATTATTTAGCTATATTTTGCAGATGTGGCAAATGAACTGAGTGAAATTTAAGTACTTATTCAGGTACCTAGTGAGAAAATACTGGACTCAAAAATCTCTTTTTCATATAATTGGGTTTCGGTATAGAATTATTTCTTTAAGTTTAGGAGTTAAAGAAAATGTAGTCAACAAATATTTTATCAAGGATCTAATGTGTGCAATATACCAATATAGCCAGGAGAACTGGGCAAAGGTAAATAAGTCATGATTCTGAAGAGTCTGCAATTATCTGGTTGAGGAAAGAGGCAATGAGGCTTTAAAATGACCTACATCACTGTGCTCATTGATAAAGACAATAATCATTACAAACAACCAAAACAAGAATAGCAAGCTACACAGTCAGCCCAGATTTTTATGGTCAGGAAAGCATCATTATGACAGTATAGAATAAGGGTTGGCTCAGTCAGGCATGTTAGCTTATAAAATTTCCAGGCGCATCCTGGAGGGTTTGGTTTCTCTAAAACTGTTTGCCTTTCTTGCATCATTGTGCTGCTCCCTGGAATCCTGATGGCCGATGGCCGCTTGGCTGCAGCCCTTGATCATGGCATTTGGCAGCTGCCCCACTTGGCTCTGGGTTTCCATGACCCCTGGCTGCCCTCCCCACCCCTGTGACCTAGGACTTTACCAGGAATGGAACCTGCTGCTTACTTGCTGCTTTTTAGTACTGACTCGGCAAATCCCTGATCTAAATTCTGCATAGCCTGGCAGCAAATGCCAGTGGAGACATATGTAGGCAAAGCAAATGGAGGGTTATGTAACTTCCCACACTACTCTTGCCAAATTCAGTTCAGGCAGAGGTATTCATTTTGATGTGAGTTAGGTATATAGGCGATGAATCTTTCAATCAGAGCTCTTAATTTAGCATTTCCAAGATTCAATATACCATGCAATAAAGGGGTCCTAGGTTTGCGTTTTTGTACATGCAATTATTACCCTTTGGACCGTGTAAAGAAAGATAATTAAAATATAATCTGTAACTCAGAGATCTATTGTAGAAAACAAAAGTAAGGAATCTCAAGTAATATCATTCTGGGTATATGATAATCTACAAGAGTGGGGGAGAATCAAGAATGCAATTTTTTTCCTGTTGTATTTGAATGGTTCAGGACACAGATTCAAAATCCCAGTGGACACAATTAACTCTGTGTGATGGAAGCCTCTGGATTAGAAACAGACCTGTTTTTTCTCTCTCCCTTTCTTCTGCCCTCCTTCTCTTCCTTCTTTCCCTCTCTCTGTCTCTCTTTCAAGGTGAATATATATCTTGTAGACAGTAGTTAGAAGGATTTTGATCTACAAAATAAGGATTAATTGTAATCATGTCTTTAGGGAAGTTCCTTATGCAAAGCAAGCTTGCTAAAAATGGGAGAATTTTGTTTCCTTATTTCTAAAAGATGGCTTCCGAGCAATGCTATTTAGAAGAGAAGCTCCTATCCTTCAAATGAAGACATCCCCTTTGTTACAAGTATGAATCAGCCATCAGAAACAAAATATAAAGTGGTCAGGTTTTATGAATGTTCTCATTATTTTTACTTTTAAAAATTTATCTTATTTTTATTGATGTGCTGTAATTATGCATCATAGTGATATTCAAAGTGATACATTCATATATGCACAGCATTCTTATAGGTGTATATTTTAATTTTATTTTTCTAATGACTAATGATGTTGAACATCTTTAATCTTCTTTGTCATCAATATCTTTTTCTTTTATGAGTTTTATTTAAATATTTTACTCAAGTTTCATTGGATTGTCTTCTAATTATTCAATTCTAAGAGTCCTTTATATAATCTGTATGCACATACTTGATCAGATGTGTGTTTTGAAAACATTTTCTTTTATTCTGTGGACTCTCTCTTTGTTTTCTTAAAAGTGTCTTTCAAAGCACCAAAATTTTAAATTTTGACTGATTCCGGTTTTAATTTTTTAATGGTTGGTGCTCCTGTCCTATCTAGGAAATACTTCCCTAATCTAAATTTATAAAGATACTCTTCTGGGGGGAGGATCCAAGATGGAGATGGAATAGGAGCCCCTAAACAAGCCTGTCTCAAAATCTCCTCAGGGGCTCAGAACTGAACAACATCGCATAGCCATAGAAGAGCCAAAACCCAATATCCAGTAACCCAAGTATGACTGCACAGACACAGAATCTACCAGCTATAAAACCACAGAAAACTGCCATCCCATGTCGGCAGGATCGGTAAGGAGCCATCTTCCCCTGGACCCCGCAGCCGGGGCTAATAGCCCCCTCCTCCACCAGCAAATCAGGAGGAAAAACTGGAGCAGAATTCTGTGAGTGGTGGGACCATCCCAGCAGCAGATCATGAATACCCTTCAAAGGCTGCCCTAGCTCAGGCTCCTGCCAGAACTGTGCACCTCTCCACTACTGTGCTATGAGCCCCTGCCACCCCAAACACCCATGCATCGGACCCCCATGCCAGCTGAGACCTGTGCCATCCCATGTGACCGGGTGGCCCTCCACATCCTGCCTCGGACCCCCAAGCCCTCCAGCACTGCTACCCAAGACACAGAGCCTGCACCTCTCTCACATGTGCGGGAGCCTCTGTGCTATGCTTCAGAGCCTGGATACCCTCCGGCGCCACCACCCAAGACCCGCGCGACCCTCCGTGCCACCACAGAACCAGGGCATGCTCCGGCACCGCCACCTGAGATCCAGGAGCCCATGTACCTTCCTGGGGTCCATGCGCGATCCTCTGCGCTGTGCCTCAGTGCCTGTGCACCTTCAGGTGCCACCACCCAATACCCGGAGTCCACACCACCCTCGGGCCTGTGTGAGATACTCAGTGCCATGCATCAGAGCCTGGGCAACCTCTGACAATGCCTCCCAAGACCCGGAACACATGTGCATCCCTTGGGGCCTGGCAACCCTCAGCACCTGCGCCTCGGAGACTGGGCACCTTCTGGCACCATCACCTGCGCCTTGGAGCCTACATCCAACACTGTGCCTCAAAGTGGGCCTCACGTGCCAACACCCAAGCTCCAGAACCTGCGTGACCCCCCCACACATACACACTGCACCCCGGTCAACCAGATGGGAGGGAACCACAGCCTGCGGTGTACTGACCCAATTGGGACTACAGGGACCACAAGAGGTCTTATACATAGAAAGGAAGATGATGCAGAGGCAACAGAAACACAAAATTGAAAACATCGAAAATATGAGAATGAGGAACAGTGAGGAAACAAACACAATGCATCAACAAGTGAGGTTACTGATACTGACCTACAGGAAATGCAAGATGGAGAATTCAGAATTTTGATCTTCAGAATGATGAAAGGCCTCAAAGCTTAGAGGAGATGAAGGAGGAAGTTGAGGCTCTAAGAAAGTATCAGAAAGAAACACTGAACGAAATGAAAGAGTCAAAAACCGAATTAAAGACTGAAATAGAAACCAACTCTAGTAGGCTTGACCACATGGAAAACAGGGTATCACTCGTGGAAGACAGTTCATTTAAAACTGAAAACACAGTCAATGATATACAGAAGATATTACAACAACACACCCTGGCCATCCAAGAAATACAGAACAATACAAGACGTCTTAATGTAAGGATAAAAGGCATCGAAGAAGGTTTAGAAGCACAGACCAAGGGTATAAGAAATCTCTTCAAAGAAATAATTTCAGATAATTTTCCGAACATAGAAAAGGATTTGGACATTCACATACAGGAGACATATAGAACACCATTAAGACAGGACCAAAGAAGGACCACTCATCGCCATGTAATAAGTAAAATGTCTAACGTAGAGGCCAAAGAAAGAATCCTAAAAGCAGCAAGAACAAAAGAATGGGTGACATACAGGGACAAAACAATAAAAATCACCCTAGACTTCTCAACCCAAGCGAGATCAGCCAATCACAAAAAAAGAAGGGACATATGTTTTCATTAATATGTGCAACCTAGGGAGTAGTGGGGACACACCAGGGACTCCGGTTGATAATGGAGAACCCTCAGTGGGGCAAGGGAAGTGGTGCAAGGGAAGGGGAAGGGCAAGAAAGAAGTGAATCAGTGGAATTACTGTCATAAACAGTGTGTACATGTGAGAATATATCAGCATCATTCTCGGTACTTCATATGGGTGGAGGGAAGTGGGGGGACACTAAGAGCTGTGTGCATGTATGTTAGCATCAAATAGATATTCATTGTGATGTGAGACTACAATGCACCCATAAAAGCATGTTAAAAAAATAAATGATAACAGGCTGGTTCTCAAAAAAAAAGATACTCTTCTATGTTCTCTTCTAGAGATTTTATCATTTAGCTTTTAGAATTAGGCTCATGAAGTATTTCAATCTCTTTCAAAAACAATTCAGCAATTTCTGATAAGTCAAACATATTGTTGGTCTATGATCTAGCAATCTGATGTCTACATATTTACTCAAAAGCAAAGAAAAATATATCTGTACAAAGTCCTATGTGTGAATTTTTAAATAAGCTTTATTCATAATTGCCTAAAATTAGAAACAGATCAAATACCATCAACTGGCAAATAGATAAACAAATTGTGGCGTATCCATATAGTGCAATTAAAGGAAAAACTATTAATTCATGTAATAACATGGTTGAAAGTTAAAAGCTTTATGCTAACAGAAAAAGATAGGCACAAAGGCTACATGAGTAATTCCATTTAAATGACAGTTTAGAAAAACTACAGACATAAAACCAGATACCAGTTACCACGGCCTAAGGGTCAGGCAAAGGGATTGATTCCAAATGGCACAAAAGCACCTTTTGGGGAAATGGAAATGACCTATATTCCAACTGTGTTGTCAATTATGTAATTTTCTATGGTCTTCAAAACTCATTGAAATGTACATCTAACATGACGAACTATGTAAATTATACCTGCAAAAACTTGAGTAAATGGATTTTCTTTAAAAACAAGGTTTTATGAAATTAATTTTAAAAATATTTAAATCTGTTTATAAATCCCTTCCTCCCATGTTTTCACTATGAAGAATTAATTTTTCCTAGGAGGTAAGAGAAGCCAATAACCAATTCCTGGCTCTTATGCAGGTGTTAATGGGTTATTCCAGAAGTTTCCTCATCCTTATTAAAAGGTTGTCAGAGTTTCAGGATAGAAAAATCAGATACATATTATCTTTTTGATCATTAATGACTCATAGTAAATTATCTGTTCAATCATTGCTGCCTTTGAATTAAATTTAGCTCTTTCTTTTCCTTTTTTTTATCACTATCCTAGTCTAGACTTTCATACAGTTCCACTTGGATCAGTATATTTGGTGTTTAATTGCTTTTATATCCCCTAGTTCACATTGAATATGAGGACCCAATACATCTTAAAATGCAGATTTCATCAAATTGCCTAACATGTCATGATTTCTTCTTTCATTTATCTTTAAATGCTTTTGGTAATATGGCTCCAAACAAAATGTCCTATAAGAAATAGATATAAAATATATTTTATTTAGTAATTACAATGTATACCTTCATATAAGGTAAAAATAAATTTCCTCAAAATTGTCTTTCCAAATGAAAGATATAATTATGTCTCTATAAAATCTTACTTGCACTTGGGGTGCCCTCTTGATGACTTTGTTTTGAATGATAGTATATATCTGGGGAAAGCCCTTCAGCCTTTAATGTTATCAGTAAATGTAAGTTTGGATGCTCATAGAGGTCTCTAGGTAGAGTCAAATATGGAGTTTAATGAATTTAACATGGATTTGGTGAGGTGTGTGGTCTCACAATTGCAAGGTTGTACACTATAAACAAGTCTTTACAAATGTGTAAATGATTTTATAAATTAAATTGTTTATGAATATCATGACTGTCTTATCTTATACCTTAAGTTTACACTGGCCAACATACTCCTCCCACTCTTTTGTTGTTGTATTTTCTCATTGAGATCTATCATCTATCTATCTAATCAACCAAATCAATTGAGCACAGTATTGATGTATGTATTGTCCATCTGGATTATTATCTTGTCTATCAGTGAAAACTTAATCAACCCATGTATAATTTCTAAAAGACGTTAACCACCTTCCTATATAGTATTAAGCAGTGATTGGTGAGAAATTTGGTGTGTTAATTTAAACTCTTATAATAATGTACCATAGTTTATGTGATTTATAAACAACAGGAATTTATCTCTCACAGTTCTGGGGGTTGTAAGTCTGAGACTGGGGTGCCAGCATGATCAGGTTCTGGTGAAGGCCCAATCCCAGCTGCAGACTGTCAACTTCCTGTATATTAACATGGTAGAAAGAGGGCTGGAGTCTCTTTTATAAAAGCACTAATCCTATTCATGAGGACTCTACTCTTAAGGCCTAATTATCTCCCAAAGGCCCCACCTACTAAAGTTATCACATTGGAGGTTAGGATTTCAACCTGTCAATTTTGAAGGAACACAAACATTTAATTCATAACAGCTGTGCTTATGGGACTCTCAATTCCAGAAATATTTGGGGAATATACATGGTTTTACTGCCTACTTTTCTTATCAATCTAGGAGAACAATTTTATGTGAAAATTGAAGTTTTAGGAACACTTTAGTAGTTTTTACATTCTCAATAATGTTAGAACATCTATTAGAATTTGTTCTTTTTTTCTGCAACCTTTTACACCACATGCCCTATAAAATGTGTAGTGTATACTGTATACTCAGGTCAGCCGAGATTTGGGCAGCCTAGGCTTTTTTTCTGGGTCTATTATCATTTGTCTCTGAGCTTTGCTTGGTCCTTCCTCAAATGCAGAGGGCAGGCCATGATGTTGTATACATTCCTTTCAGACTTTAACACTGTTTGATCACATGTCGTTTATAATCACAACAGATAGTTAAATAAGTGTGCTGTCCTCAATGCATGCCATAGTCTCCTTTCTTTGAGTTACAAATAAATGTTTTTATTATATACAGTTAGCTTTCATAGTGAATGTGTATTGTAGTTTGGGGTAGAAAGGAAAATACCAAAATTCTGGTTAAATTTTACTTTTTTGCTGTAGAAGAGCTTGTAATCCGCGGAGGCCCATCCACACTGTGAGCAGATGTTAGTGCAAATAGAGTTGAGCCAGCATATTAGTTGCTTTTAATAACATTGATAATTGGGTCATATCTATATGTTTCTCTTGGCAGAAGAAAAACAAGTAGAGCTAGAAATGATTTAATGATTCTGTGATAATAAACACATCAGCAAGTAGCATAGCAATCAAGAGTAGATGTTACCAATTAACTTTGTGACCAGAAGACACTTCCCTGTGGGCTTTGAGATCCTGTATTTACACTAACAGCTGCAGCTGTTCAATCCCACAGAGGATCTAAGTGGTAGAGGGCGTGGATGGATGGCCTATTTTTTTTCCCTCTACATTAAATTTGTGGAAGTGAATATTTCCCCTTCTATTCTTAAATATCCTACATTCTTTCCCCTCCAAGATTAAATTTCCTCTATTCCAACTTATATTTAAACTCCATGAAAACATGATGCTTCCTCTGCAGCAGTGAAATTCTTTTGATCCGTAAGTCCAAAATTTTCAAACTTTAGAAGGGCAGCTCATTTATCAGACAGTAATCATAAACCTAACACATAAAACCATAATTCTCAAAGGAAACCTATAATGGATATAAAAAATCCAGATTAATCCTTTCTAGAGTCACCTAACATTTATTGAGGAGCCACCATGTATCTATCAGGCATTGCCTTAGAATTTCAGAAGAATGGAACAGAAGGACCAACTTGCAAAATTTTTGAGTTTTTTTTTGTTTAAATAAAACAACTTCTGAAATATCCCAATTGTGTACTGAGAGGTATTATTTCTACAAGATTTTGTTTCCACCCACACACAGCTCACTTTGGTATATTAAAGGCTGAAAAAGATCTTGTAGAAGAGGATCCTTTGCAACTTTTAGCCCTTTCAAAACTTCCTGGGACAAAGGATCTGCTCCCATTTAGGCTCACTGATTTCATAGTCCAAATAGGTAGAGAATCACTATGATTAATTTTTATGAAAATTTCTATTGATGTGTGTGTATGTGTTACCTGCTTAATAAACTGAAAAGAAGCTTGTACTTATTCTGGCAGTTGTTGAGAAAAGGAATGAGTAAGGAGAACTAAAGGTACAAAGAGAGACAGAAGATAGGGCAAGGGTTCTAGAAATGGGAGATTCTCTGCAGTGTGAATAGTTTTTAAGTTATGTTGGGCTTTCATATAAAACCCTGCTATTTCTTAGAGAGTCATCATTAAAAGCCTATTATCAAAAAGAAAGATTGCTGAGAGTGGTATTGGGCAGAAACTAAGATGAGAAAATACCGTATGATTTTGGGTCAACATAGTGTTGAGAGAAGGTGTAGTTGCTGGAAAAAAGATAAAAATGAAAATCAGGAGAGAAGAAGCTAGACCTAGAAGGTATAGATAATTAGGAGGAATTTTAGTTCTGACCAGCCTCTGTTATTGGGCCTGAGTCATTTTACTTTTTTCTTAAAGCTTAGAGGACTTGGATATATAGAGGTAACCACTTGGATGGAGATAGAAAAAATTCTGAAAGAATCATAAATTTAGAGTGCTTCCTCCCCAAATTACTAAAGAAACATTGTGGCATAATATCAGCAAGAAGGCATAGTGAGAGATCTCAAACTTTACCCCCCCCCACACAAAACAGTTAGATAGCTCTCTCTGGACTAAAATAGCTCAGAGGGAGCTCAGGAGTCCAATTAAGAAGCTCTATCAACACAGTGCAATTTTTTAAAAAAGAATGACTTCACAAAATAATAGTTTTGTTTTACCTACATCCTCCCATCCCTCCTCCCAGCACAGTGAATGCCAGAAAGGATCCTTTTACCCACAATTTTCTTTCATGGGGGAAAAGAAGCAGATGCCTGAACAGCTTCCCTGAAAATGGCCATTTAGAGTACTGCCTAATGACCTGGCTCAGTTGCAGCACACCCAGGTTGCTGGGAGATCACAGCTGAGAATCTGGCGATGGGTGGGAATAGTAAAGTGCAGGAGCTATCAATAGCAGTCTCATGGTGGGTGTCTGGCTGTGGTCTTCAGTGTCCTGCTCTGCAGAGACCCCCAGCAGTTTTCACTGCTAAGAATCTCAACAGCGATCATGGCCACGGTAGCATCCCCACAGCTTTTGCCATGGTAACATCTGCCTCAGACACCAGAGGCACCTCCACAGGTGGGTTAACCTACACCCTAGATCATAGTGTAGTGATCACTCCATGTGTGCTTGGAATCTGATCTCTGGCTTTTTAGCCACTCTTCAAGTGCCTGCACATCACACACCAGCAACATCACCACCACAAGTATTCCTGGCACCAAGATGGATCCCCTTAACTATATTTCCTTCTGCAGAAAAACTAGAGAACATGAGACGCCATCAGCATTCTCCTCTTGGTACTCCAACTGCCCTCACCAGTGTCATGGACACTCACAGCCTTGGCTGCTGAGACCTCTCATAGTCTTTGCTGACTCTGACCTCAGCTTAGAGAGCTAAACAGAGAAAACATCACTGTGCTCTACCAAGATTAAGAGTCACTGTACCCCACCCAGCCGGTACTCTGGCACTCATTGTAGGTGAAGGTCTTTTCCCACTGAAACCATTCCATAATGCTTGGAAGGGAGGAATTCTCTCCAAATGTACAGACACCAGTGCAAATCTATAAGAAATATAAAAAAATCAAGGAAAATTGACACCACAAAAGGAAAACAATTATTTTTTCAGTTGCTATCTGCAAAGAAATGGAGATCCACAAATCACATGGCAAAAAGTTGAAATAATTGTTTTAGGGAAGCTCAGTGAATTATAAGCGAATACATATAGAGGAAGTAATTGGTATCAGGAAAACAATATATGAACAAATTGAGAGGTTCGATGAAGAGAGAGAAATCATAACATAAGAATCAAACAGAAAATCCAGAGCTGAATAATACAATGAACAAGATGAAAGCTGCAATGGAGAACTTCAACAATAAACTCAGGCATAAAGAAGGATCTACACACTCAAAGACATTTCATTTAAAATTATCCATTCAGAAGAAAAAAAAGAGAAAAGAAAAAGAGTGAAGAACACTTTCAGGAGAACCAATGTTTACCTTATGGGAATATCAGAAAGAGAATAGAAAGAGAGAAAGTGGCAGAAAACTTGTTTAAATAAAGATTAAAAGCTTACCAAATACTGAGAGCAAAATTGACATTCAAATTCATGAACCTCAGAGATTCCAAAATGGGATCAACTCAAAGAAGACTACACTGAGATATATAATCAAATTACCAAAAGTCAAGAACAAAGAGAATTTTGAAGGTAGCATGAGAAAAATAACTCATCACATATAAATGAGCATCCACAAGATTATCAGAGGATTTTTTAACAATTGACAGGTAAGGAGAATATGCAATAATGCTTTCAAGGCACAGAAAGAAATCCTGCTATTCAAGAATACTATACCTGCAAAAATTATCCTTTCAAGATAAAAGAGAAATAAAGGTTTCCCCCGCCTAGCAAAAATTGAGGGAGTTTGTCAATGATATACTTATCTTACAAGAAATGCTTAAGGGAGTTCTTCAAACAAAAATACATTGAAAAAAAACCAAACACATATGAAGGCATCAATCACACAGGTAAAGGTAAGTATATAAACACACACAAATTACTAAAATGATGGCATATAATTTACTTTTAACTCTGTTATAAAAGTTAGGTAAATTTTGCTCATAGATATACAATATAAAAAGAACAATGACTGTAGGGATACAAAGTGTGTGGAGGGGAAGTGAAAATACTATGCTGTGCATGTGATTGAAGTTGAGTTTTCATTGACTTAAAGTAGGTTATAAATACAACATGTTTTGCAAGTTGAGGTGAATACAAAGCATAAATATACAACAGCATATATATATACAAGCATATATAAAATATAAAATAATCAAAGTAAATCACTTAAAATCATCAAATAACAACAGCAAGAGAGAAAAAAGACAAAACAAGTGCAAAATAGAAACAATAAAACTGTGGATAAAGTCCTCACTTATCAATAATAGCCATAACTTTAAATGGATTAAATTCATCAATCAAAGGTGTAGCTTGGATGAATAGATTTTTTTGAAGACACTTGATAAAGTGATATCCTATGTACAAGATTTAAAGGTACATGTAAGTTGAAAGCAAGAGGATGGAAAAAGATACCTCATGCAAATGATAACCAAAAGAAAGCAGGGTGGTTATACTTATACAAAGTATATTTTAAGTTTAAAATGATCTTTAGAGAAGAAGAAAGTAATTATGTAATATAAAAGGGTTAATTTCACAAAAGATATAAAAATTATAAATATGTAAGTACCCACATCTGGATCCATAATAACAAATACTGACAAATCTGCAGACAGAAATTGATAGCAATACAATAAAAGTAGGATGCTTCAACTCTCTACTTACAATAATGATTACATCTTCCAGGAAGAAAATCAATAAATGAACAGCTAATTTGAACAACATTAAACTCAATGGACCTTACAGACACATACAGAGTTTTCTAGTCAACAGCAGACACATTCTTCTCAAATGCACACAAAAAATTCTCCAGGATAGATCACACGTTAGGTTACAAAACCAGTCTTAACAAATTTAAGAAGATCAAGCTCATTCCAAGTATCTCTTCTAACCACCATGGAATGAAGCTAGAAATCCATAATAGTAAGAAAATGGGAAAATTCATAAAGACATGGAAATTTAACAATTCATTTTTGAGCAACCACTGGATCAAAGAGGAAGTAAAGAGGGATTTAAAAAGTACCCCAAGACAAGTGAAAATAAAAAGCCAACCTAGATGTCCATCACCAGATGAATGGATTACAAAATTATGGGAAATATACACAATGGAATTCTACTCAGCAATAAAGAAGAACAAAATAACAGCATTTGCAAGAAAATGGAAAGATCTGGAGAACATTATGTTAAGTGAGATTAGCCAATCACAGAAAAAGAAGGGACATATGTTTTCATTAATATGTGCAACCTAGGGAGTAGTGGGGACACAAAAGGGACTCCAGTGACAATGGAGAACCCTCAGTGGTGCAAGGGAAGGGGTACAAGGGAAGGGGAAGGGCAAGAAAGAAGTGAATCCATGGAATTACTATCATAAACAGTGTGTACATATGAGATTATACCAACATCATTCTCAGTGCTACATGTGGGGG
>PVJS01014839.1:0-39748 GCA_004027185.1 Glis glis | reverse complement strand
ATACATACATACATACAAGCAACAGGCATAAAATTTGAGGTTCACAAATGAGTGCAATTTCATTTTTTGGTTTTGTTTTCTAGTAGACAAATTAGTTGTGCCTCCACTATCAAATGTCTTGGGAGTTATTTAGATGGCTCTGCTTCATGCATGTTTCTATTTTCCTACAGAACATGTTTTGTTTCAAAACTATTTTTCTTAATTTTGTTGTGATCCCTTGAATAGGTATTGGTAAGTTTGATATTAGGTATATGATTTATATCTAGTTTTTATTTCTTTTATTTTATTTTACTGCTCTACTGAGGATAGAACCCAGAGCCTTGCACATGTTAGAAAAGCACTCTACCACTGAACTTCATCCCTAATTCATGATTTATCTTTTAATTTATGAAACCATTCTCTTAATATTCATTACCGCAAACATTTCACTTATAACATAAACCACTTAATTGTTAGACTTTGACCATGGTTTATATGTCATTTGTTATAAGGATATAAAATCCCATTATCCTATTGAAAGTATTTTGGGGCTACCTATTGGACATCTTAACAGTGGGTGTCTCCAATTAAAATTATTCAACTTAATATAGCTATCTGGAAATATTTTAATATTTTCAAATGGCTTGACAACTTTGCTACAAGTTATAGAATAATGCTATAAATGAGTAAACAGATCATACTGGGAAACACAATCACAGTAATAAGAGCAACATATCCATTGTCTTAAACGTCACCAGCATGTAGTTGGCCCTTAATAAATGTCACCTAAATGAAACCATGCCATTTACTTAAATGATAGAATATTAAAAATGATATAATATCAATTAATCTAATTAATTCAATCTGGATCATGAGAGAAACTGGAGCTATGCACATCCCCATCAGCGGAGTCTCACCGTCTAAATGAAGACATCGTGTGCAATGGTACTACTTTTAGGAATCTGTATTCATGAGAGTGGAGAATTGGGGCTCAGACAGTTCTTTTCTTTCTCTCAACCCTCCTGTAATTAGCATTGACATGATGTAGATAATGATCACTTTGTTTGGGCGATGCAATCATAAGATCAGGCTGAATAAAAATATCTTAAAATAAATTGCAATTGCTTTTAACACAAGTGAAAAATACATTAATACATTACATACAAAAAGGCTATAATTGACCTATGTATTAGGAGGTGACATTTTGTTTGAGTGATTAGCCTGAATTGTGAGGGCAGCACTGCTCATGTCTTCTGCAGCCAACAGCACAATATTTCAAAGCCCCTGCACCAAGCAGGCATTGACATTCCAACGGAGGAAGCAGATTCTCTGCCTTTTGACTGAACTTTCAATTTATGAAACCAAAAGCCATAATGGCAACCTCTCTCATGCCTGGTCTCTGACTCTCAGCTGCTCATTCTTGCAGCATATCACTCTACTCCTAAGAGCGCTATTAAGCTTCTTCCTGAGCAGCTCCACCTGCAGGGCGCCTCCCCTTGTGTTTCCTCATCCAGCCTCCATACTCACACTAGAAATGCCAACTTAACCCCCTCACTCCTGGGAAAAACAATTCATATTCCACATTCCCCATTTTTATTAACACGAATGGAATGTCTTAAAACTGATAGAAAAGTTTTACACTTTAATTTGCATTAACAGTTTTCCTCTTCACATATGTTCATTTCGTATATTTCAAGTGAGAAACTACAATTAATATTTAATAAACTGTACAACTGTAAATTGGACTTCATCTCATTTCTATTAATATATATTCATTAGTTTTGCTTCTTCTTTTTGTGTATATATGTGAGAGAGAGAGAGAGAGAAGAGAGCAATACAATCTGAAAGAGGCAGAGGTAGACACAAATACTAGAGAATAACGCTGTCTTTGGAGGTCCCCTGAGATTTTGATACACCTAAACATTCAATGATCTAAACATCAGTTATTTGTATCTATCTCAGGTCATTTGTAATCTGACTTCCATGTGATACCAAAGCCATTACTACCTCTGATCAGACTACCAATTTATGTTCATATTCCAAATTATAAATAACACCTCTGTTTTCTCAAATAGTCTTTTAAATCACAATATATAACAATCTCGGCCTTTGTCTATTCTTGATTCCATAAATCTTCCTTAGCACTGTGCCTCAGAGGAGAAATAATATTATACCAAGTTAAGATTTATTTCAGGAAAAGAAAGAAAAAGGGAGAGAGAGAGAGAGAGAAAGAGAGAGAGAGAGAGAAGAAGAAGAAGAAGAAGAAGAAGAAGAAGAAGAAGAAGAAGAAGAAAGATTGATTCACTGGTTCACTTCACACAGAAGAATGGAAACAAAACAAAATGAAAATTAAAATGAGATACCTATTTTCTTGATTTGCATTATATTATGTAATCTGGTCATATGTGTTCTATTAACTAAATAAGGAATGAGAAAGAACCTTCAAAACAGAATAGTTTCACTTTAAAGGCCCATAAATTGATCATGGAATCCTGACACAGGAGCAAAATCATCTCAGCTATGAGGCCTTGTTTTCTCACACATGAAGATAATCATGACGTCATCTGAAGCACATTACTGAGATGGTGTGACCTTGCACGGCCTGTGGTTTCCCCACCCACCGCCAGGTGTATAAAAGGCGCTGGGCAGACAGTGACCTCCAGACTCAAGGTCCTTCCTGCTCCTGCACTGAACCTTCCACTCCTGACCCCATGTGTTACTACGGCAGCTACTATGGTGGCCTGGGCTATGGCTACGGTGGCCTAGGCTGCGGCTATGGCTGTGGCTATGGTGGCTATGGCTACGGTGGCTATGGTGGCTACGGTGGCTATGGTTATGGCTGCTACCGCCCTCTGTGCTATAGAAGATACTGGTCCTGTGGCTTCTACTGAGAGGTTTCCACAGATGCTCAGACTATTGACTGCAAACTCCTGTCTTACTGGAATTATCTCCAAATTTCTTCACATGAGAAAATTTTAATGTCTTCAAAAATACCAACTATATACTAAACAACCTGAACTCCAGCATAACATGCTTCATCACTTTCAATTGGATCTTGTGAAACTGTGTTGAAATATTTTTGTATTAACTTCAAAACACTATGTAAAATGTTATAAAATTGACCTTCAGCTTCTGTGTAAAAAGATATAGATTAATAAATAAACTGTATTTCATTGGAAATTTTGCTTTCTTGCATTTCTTCTAAATTACCTCTATTAGCTTAGCATATATATTTGTGTATTTTTATGCGATTAGTCATGTGTGTGGCTGTTAATGTAAGTGGGGGAGAGAAAGATATTGAAGGGGGTACAGAGCTCTTTTGTGATTATCAATGAACAGGGTAAAAATATCAATTCTTTCTAACAAATCATAAAAATCTGTTTTTATGTATGTCTTTTAATCTCTCCTATCATATCTGTTTGCTTAGGCCCTTCACCTCAGTTTTAAAAATGGCAATAGTAGTTGTATTAAACATCATACCATTTAAAAGGGGCTGTATTTATATGCTTTGTGTAATTTGCACACATGTGATCAGTTTATATCCGTTATAGCTCTGCCTCTGTAAAATGGTTCTCAAATTTTTTCAAATAGTCTGCTAAAGAATGACTGTAGGCTTTATCATGTTGAAAATGTCAGCAGCAATACTGACATTCTGGCTCTCCAACATGGCAGCCAAATAGCATTTCAAAATATATCATTTTCTTCTTCAATTTAGAAGAATGACTGTATTATGCATAGCAAGGTAAATTTATCAAAGCCATGAGATGTTTTCTCAGTATCAAATTAACATTAGGTTATTTCCTTTTTTCAACCAGAAGTCTGGTGCTTTTTAAATGTATATGCCTATCTATACAAATTTTGCCCTGAATCAAATTGTTTCCACCCATAATATAGTTATATTTCACTTGGGAAACTCAAACTGACAACATTAAATGCAATGAAATGCTGATAGAAAAGTGAGGAATAAAGAGACCAACTTTCTGAAGTTGGAAAAATGATGGGAAGTTGGGCAAAATTCTGTAGTTCTTCATTCTAGAAGCCAGGCATGAGGATCCTTGTAGAAAATAGTAACCATCAGTATTTTAGGTTCTTTTAAAAATATTTCCAGGCCTGGTAAATCACTGTTGATTTAAGCATCAGAGGGCACAATCCTGACAAGAATATCCAGGGATATTACTGAGCTTAGCAGAGCCAAGTTGCTCCTTGAGATATTTTGGAAATTCTGAAGTTGCAAGGGTCAGTTCCTAAGACACCAACCAGAATCATTTGACAATAATATGGAAATTTTACCCATATCAAGGTGTAATCACTAGGGTTCAGGACCTGCTAAGAAGAAGTATCCTTAATTGAAAAAGACAAAATAGTATCTTCTATAGGCTGGACCCAAAGGCATAGATAGACTCTTACTAAAAATCCAGAAGCCTAATTTTATATTAGCCCTTATTCAAATTAAGAAAATTGGTCCTTTTCTAATACACTAGGAGCAACAACAGGAAAAATCTATAGTGAAATATATTTTTCAGAAATTTTCCTGGATGCTCTACAATATTAGTCTAAAATGTTGAGCTTATGGAATCCTAAGGAAGTATGCAAAAGAAGCCACAGATAATCAAAGCTAACCAAGAAAATGGGCCAAACATTGGAGTTGCAGGCAAGAAATTTTAAAATAGTCATGATTTAAAAATACAAGAAACATAAAGGAAACTTATAAATTGTGTACAAATTTGGGAAAATATACTAAATAATAAAATTTAAATTCCAGTTCTCAAAAAGAGAATTTAATTTAGCTTCTAAAAACTGAATTTCTAAACTTAATTGTTTGCTTATAAAAACAATTTGATGCAAAGATAGAAATATTGAAATGTAAATACTGAAGATAGTTTGAAAGATGTATCATACCTCATGAAATGATAAACCATATGTAGTTAGAATTCAGCAAGGGAGAAAAATGAATGAGGAATCTTTTTTAAAAAGAAAATAGTCTATATTTTTTCAAAATTGTTGAAAAAGATCAATACATTCTAAAACCTATGAACTGCCAAGAGGGAAAAATCCAATGAAAAATCACATATAGGCATAACTCAGTGGCTGAAAACTAAGTGCAAAGCCAAAATCTTAATGTAGCTATATGATATGTACTGATATGTACTGAATTCTTTGTAAATAACTATCAATGGATAATCTTACATAAAAAATGTTCAGACAATAAATATATTAATAAATATGTAAATAAAAAAATAAAATAAAAGTATTTGTAGACTAGAAACAGAAAATTATTTCACTATGAATCATAAGAAAAAATTGGGATTTTAGGCAGAAGGAATGTGATCCAGACAAAACATAGACATTCACAAAAGAAGTTAATTGAAATTTTTAAATAAAAATTAATTATGCAGAAAAATAGTGACAATGTTTTTTGAAGTTTAATATAGGGAAAATGAAATGCATGACAAGTATAACACAAAAGACTGTACCAAAACAGCTAGATGTAGGTGCTAAACTTATTAGAGAAGACGTAAGAGTGGTGTATATTGCAACAGATTGTAATAATTCAATGAGGGTGGAAAAGTCAGAAAATACAAAATTTAGTGAGTTCTTGAACAACTGGAGGTAAAAGCTGAACTTTGGAAAACTGTTTGGTGGTCTCTTCTATAACCCAGCAATTCTGGTTCTGGGTATCTACCCAACCAATATGCCTGTTTTGATAAAGCAATCAGGGAGGCAAACAGTTCCTGTAAAGAGCTAGGCAGTCAATACGTTGGGTTCTTGAGGCCCTCGGGTCTGAGTCTCGACTATTCTGCCATTGCAGTGTCAAAGCAGAAACAGATCATAGGGAGGGAATGGATGTGAACGTTTTCCAGTGAAACTTTATTCACCAAATAAAGAGTGGGCAAGAATTTTTGTACCCTTGGATTAGAACATTTTTTAACAGAAGTTATTCTATTTTCTGCCACATATAGGACAGAAACACACACCTCTTCCTTCCTCTTTGAGTAGGATGATCAGGGTCACTTGTTTAGACCTTACTATAGACAGAGTGTATCTTTTTGTCCCTTGCCTAAAGCGTTGGCCGTGTTATTTACATTGGCCGGTGGATATTGATAGACATGCCTTGAATGGAGGCTTGTGTGGGCACATCTGAGTTATCCTTGTTACCCTCTTGCCTTTTACCTGAAGAAGATGCCTCAAGGAGCCACGAGTCCAAAGAAGATGAGAAACTCATGGAGAAGACTTGAAAACAACCCTCGATTTATCTAAACCCGGATTATGTTGGCCAACTCCTCAAAAAAATATAAGCAAGACATAAATGATAATTCTCTATGACACTTAAGATTCCTTATTAATGCAAAATTATGATAGTAAGAACTGTCTTAGATACATGCATAAGAATAGCAAGAGAAATGTAAAAGACTGTTCATAGTAGCACACATTTAATTATTATAAAACAAATATAAATGACTATCAAGAGTAGAATGAATAAATTGCAGTATATTTGTACATTGAAGTTTTATACAGTAATTAAATATTAATACACTAATAAAATTTTATGAATCTCATGAACAAAATGTGGTGCAAAAGAAGCCAGATAAAAATATCATATTTGTGTGATTCATTGGTATAAGGTTCAAAAATCGGCAAAACAAATTCATGGCTTCAGAAAGCAGGAGATGTTATTGTACTGAATGGAAGATACGCACATGGAGTCATCAGGGGTATTAGAGTTGTGTGGTTTTTGGATCCAAGTACTGGTTAAAGAAGTATTTTCTCTTTAAAAATTCATTATTTATTACAATTGATAAACCATATTGATGCATTATAGTTAACTAAATTACAGTTTACATTATGTTCTACATTCTGTAGTTTTTGACAAATGTATAACATGTATCCACAGTATTAAAGAATCATACAGGCACAGTGAGCAATGAGCCAGGCGCAGTGGCACATACCTGTAATCTCAGTACTTGGGAGGCTGAGACAGGAGGATATCAGGTTTTAGGCCAGCCTCAGCAACTTAGCAAGACTCTGTCTTAGAGTTGTTGTTTTCTTTAAATGGCTGGGGTGTAGCTCAGAGGTAAAATGTCCTTGGGTTCATTCCCCTGCGTGAACTCATGTGTGCGTACGCATACACACACACAACACACACACATACACACACACACACACACACACACCATCACATAGAATAGTTTTATTGTCCTAAAAATCTCTCCTACTAAACCTATTCATTCCTCTCTCCTCACCCCTAAACCCTTGATACTCAAGGATCATTTTCTTGACTCTATGGTTTTATCTCTTCCAGATGTTAGATTATCTGGCATGTACCTTTTTCAAATGGGTTTCTTTAAATTAGCAAAAGATATTTGGGTTTCCTACATGTCTTTTCACAACCTCATCACTCATTTCTTTCTTTTTTCCTTCCTTTTTTATTCCATTTTTTTTTTGTAATGGAGATTGAACCCAGGGGCATTCAAACTTTGAGCTACACCCCCAGCCCTATTTTATTTTTTATTTTGAAACAGGGTCTCACTAAGTTGCTGAGGGCCTTGCTAAGTGCTGAGGTTGGCCTCGAACCTGTTATCATCCTGTCTCAGCCTTCCAAGTGCTGGGATTACAGGCATGGGTCACCACGCCCAGCAATTCAGTTTTTAGTAATGAATAAAATTCCATTGTCTAAATGTACTATGGTTTATTTACCCAAAAACATACTAGAGGACAACTTGCTAGGCTCCAACTTTTGGCAATTATGAATACAGTTGCTGTAAACATTTCCATGAAGGCTTCTGAACAGACATGTTTTATTTTCAACTTTGTTGAGTAAAGGAGGACAATTCCAGGATTGCAAAGTAAAAACGTTTTTAATTTTATAAGAAACGGATGCACTGTTTCCCTAAATGGCTTAACATTTGCCATTCCACCAGCAATGAACATGTGTTTCCGCTCCGCATCTTTGGCTGTATTTGATGTTTTCCATGTTTGGGATATTATCCATTCTAATAGAGGTATCTGTAGAGGTATTTCATTGAATGCAATTCTCTTGGGACATGTGATGTTTATCACCTTTTCATATGCTACTTACTATCTGTATATCTTCTTTGATGAGGTGTTTTTTTTTCAAATCTTTTGCCCATTTTTAATTGTTTATCTTCTAATGCTGAGGATATGACTCATTTTAAAGCTGCATGATATGACTTCAGGAATCCTGACATTGCAGCAAAGGCATCTTGTTTATGAAAATTTCACTTCATCTTATGAATCAAGAGATTCTAAAAGTTGTCTAATGAAAGAGTAGAATGCGTGGTAAATGCTATGCTGGGTTTCCTCTGCACATTATTAAGTGTATGGGGGAAAAAAAGGTAAACTGAGCATGGTGGTGCAAGCCTGTAATCCCAGTAGTTGTGAGGCTAAGACAGGAGGATCACAGGTTCAAAGCCAGCCTCAGCAACTAAGCAAGACTTTATTTCCAAATAAAAAATAAAAATTAAAAATAAGGCTGGGGGTGTAGCTTGGAGGTAGAATGCTCCTGGGTTTTATCACAAGCACCACAAATCAAAACAAAACAAAATGGTAATGTGCACGTGGTTACAGTCAGTCTAGGCATTATTTCCTTGTTTCTCAACTGAGTCATCCGTTCCTACCTGTCCACACACATTCCATGCTCTTCTACAGAAATTATTATGGCTTCCAGAGTGTTGGGTATGGTGGAATCAATATAGTTGCTATTGTGAAAGATCCCGATCCTCTGGATTCCACTGAGGAATGTGGATCGTTGAGGGATGTGGATTGTTGGACTCTCCCTTCTGTGATTTGCTGGCTTGGCTCTATTTCCAGGATTCTCCACAGGAAACTGTTCTCTGTTCAATTATCAGCCACCCCTATCTTAGCTGACAGGAGTTGCAGAAGCAAGGTTGAAGAAGGTTCAAATTTGTCATCTTTTACCTTAGTGAAGATAGTTTGGGATATGTTGTGACCTATAGAAAATTTTCTCTTAAGTTAAACTTCATTTTAATTATGTAGTTTAATTCAACAGGTTTCATGGGCAGAAAATGTACATTTCATTTTAAAACCAGCATCCTCATTTTCAGTATTGCTTGACTTTCATTGACCTTTCTTTATTTCCTTTAGTTCTGAGTGATTATGACTGAAGACTGTTATATGCCTCTCAAAGTCTTCCTCGGCAATTCTAATGTAAATGTGTGAGTTCAGGTATGTCCAGAGTCACAGCTATTATCAATACCTTCATCACGCTAAAACCTTTTCTTTGTAAGCTAAAAGTATAGCTAATAATTACCGCCATTGCTTAATAATACTTTGCACAATGGGAACCTCATTTTCTCTATTTTGGTGTCCTGTTCTTAACCTCTTTCTGACATTCACATTTAAAATGACCCATATATTGTTTTGTCTCTCTATGGCTCTATATTGATGCTACTGAAATATTTTTTTCACCAGGGCTAATTTTTAACCACCAGGACAATTACATTTGATGATATTTCATTGAAATTAATCTAGTTTTTATTAAAAGTATTGATTCATTTTTATTTAACTTTCATTAGATTTTAACATATCACAGAAAACAAAAATATAGGCATCGTCATACAGACTTCTTTACTCTCAGAAACAAATACACTTTTCCCAATAATAGTTTGACTATTTTAAATTCACATTAATTTAAAAATATCTTAGGGCCGGGCATGCTGGCACACGCTTGTAATCCCAGTACTTTGGGAGGCAGAGACCGGAGGATCCGGGTTCGCAGCCAGCCTCAGCTCTCTCTCTCTCTCTCTCTCTCTCTCTCCCTGTCTCTCTCACTCTACTTAGTGAAGTCCTCTGCAACTTCATGAGACCCGGTTTCAAAATAAAGTATAAAAAATAGGGCCGGGGGTGTAGCGCGGAGGTAGAACGCCCCTGGGTTCAATCCCCAGTACCACAAAAAAAAAAAAAATCTTACGAATAATGAAATATCTATTTACCTGATACTAAGAGAAGTCATGCCTCATATCTAATTAATACAATAATTTTACTCCATTTTTTACAAAAGTTTATAGATATTTCTCTAATGTCCTTTTGCAATTACTATGTCCTCAGGGTATGAACATGGCAAACAATTATACTAGGTAACAGAGAAAAAGAAACCAAAGACAAGAACAGAGAAAACAAATTGAAAATGAGTAACAAAATGGCACATTTTAGCTCTCAAATATCAACAATTAGTTTAAATATTAGTGGTCTAAACACAACAATTAAAAGCAGAGATAAGCAACCTAGAAAAAACACATGATCCCACAACATGTAATCTATAAATGACTCACTTTAAAAATGAGTAGGTTGGTTTAAAATATGCTAATGGAAAGCAATAATTGCAAATATTACTAAAACAATTAATGCAAGTAACCAAATGTGGCTAATGTATGCCATTTGGGACTATGTACCTACATTGTGGATATCCACAATTTGTGTCATATTTGAACATTTATGATTTTAAATTTTTATTATTGTGAATAGTGTGGCTATAAATATCCTTGTCCATTTTTGTAGCAAATGTTTTTTGTCACATTTTACTAAATGTACTTAGAAATGCAACCTCTGGGTCATAGAATTAAGCTTACAAAATTGTTTTCCAATGAAATCATACCAAATTTCATACCAGCATTATATGAAAGATTTGGTTGTTCCACATACTAACTATATATTTACAGTTTTAACATTATTCACTTAAACTAATCCAAGTAGTATTTAATTGTCTTATATATTCATTTTGCATTTCTCTGACAAGTAATGAGGATAAACACATTTATTGTCCATTTGGGAATTACCATTTAGGAAGTGCCTATCTGTGTCTTTGGCTGACTTTTAATTGGTTGTCTCTCATTTATTTAATACAGAAAAATTCTTTATACATTCTGGAATTATGACATGTATGTGTCATAATTATATTCTCATGATATTTATAAGACAATCTTTCTGAAGTTTTCTTGGTTGCTTCTTTACAAGTCATTTTGAAATGACTTGTAAATGATTTTTGGTGGAATGTACAGGGAAAATTATTTTTATTCATGTGAATAACCAACCCAGAACTATTTACGGAAAAGATAATCCTGTCCCGATAGTACTCCAATATTATATTAATTTTTCTAATATATGCAACTTAAAGTTTATATTGCCTTCTAAACAGTGCTTGTTTCTTTCTTACAAATTTTAATACACCATAGCTTCAGTACTAATTTAAAATTTTATGACTTCTATTCTGATATTATCTTTGATCCTCTAAAGTTAAACCATCACTAATTTGAAATATTTGGAGTTTTTCTCGTTGCGTTTTTGCTATTGAGTTCTAGAATTAATTATATGTGATAAAAGAACATCCTATAAATTATTTAAATCCTCTGTAATATTTGGAGTTTTGCTTGCCTCCACTTTAGATCAGTTTTATAACCACTCCGTGTACACCTGAAAACTATGTTTGCTGATATGGATTTGGTCTTCTATTATCACCCTTTGATCAAGTTTATTAATTTTATTTTTAAGGTATCTCTTCTATCTATGTTTATTTTGTTTTCTTATTCTCACAGTTACTAAGATCCATGTTTTATTTCATTTCAGTATGGTTGTGGAAAATATTATGTAATTTAAAGTATATTAAATACAAGTTGCTATGTTTTCCTGATGAATTGGTCATTGTATGACTATAGTATTGCCTTCTTATTTCCAGCAATTTTTATTATTTTAAAGTTTCCATGTCTTATATGAAAAGTGCTAAACTGATTCTCTTTTGCCTAATGTTTGTAAGATGTAATTTCCCATCTCTTAACTCTCAATCTATGACATGATATTAGAAAAAAAGTTTCTTTCAGCAGTAATGAGTTGGGTATTTTCTAGGTTTAAATTTTTGTATTTTTTCTAGTTTTAAATTTTTCTCATTTTATTCACATAGTGAACTAATTTACATTACTGGTGTATTTGGGACTCAATTTTTTTGTTTGCCTTAGTAATTTTATGTTACATTCTCTTTGATATGTTTATTTGTTTAATCAAATATATTTTTAATTTCTGTGTGTGTGCGTGTGTGTGTGTGTGTGTGTGTGTCTGTGTGTGTTACTGCGGATTGAACGCAGGAGAATTCTACCTCTGAGCTACACTCCTCAGCCCTTTCTATTTTTTGTTTTTGGAAATAGGGTGTTACTAGGTTGCTGAGACTGGCCTTGAACCTCCTCTTTTAGCCTCCCAAGTACTGTGATTACAACCATGCACCACCACGCACGGCTCCATTTTTCTCTCTTAACTTGAAAACTGTATTTTCTTTTATTATTATTGTATTGATTCATTAGAGAAGAAGACATATTTCTACTTATTATATTCAAGTAAAAATTAGAATTTTTATTACTTGTATAATGCTACAGCCTTAAAGTGCATTAGCAACAATTATAGTCTTCTCATCTTTTGCACTATTGTTTCCAGCATGTTGGTTCTACACGTTTCATTCTGTACAGTGATGATGATGATGTTGATTTGTATAGACAATATTCAGTTATATTTACTATAATATTCATTCCTTATCCCTCCGTTTTTATTTGTGTGTTTAACTGAAATCATTTTCCATCCACCTAAAGAATTTCCTTTACTATTATTATTCATAGAAGCCTGTTAGTAACAAATGTCCTCAATGTTTGTTTCTCTGATACTATTATGATTTCCTTATAACTTGTAAATATTTTCACTGGAAAATAATTAAGCACTTTTAAAAGACTAAATAAAAGAAATTTGTTTTACAGGATAATAAAAATGTAGGCATTAAAAATGTAGACACTGTTTCTCACAACATTTTGTAAATTGCATCTCCATGATAATATTGTATGCACAACAAGATGTTACTAAACATATCAAATGGGACTTGGAAGAAAAACAGAAAATGTTCTGGGTATTTCAGGCAAAAGATTTAATTAAAAGAAATAGTAGCTTACTCAACTACTAGGAGCTCTGGAGGCAAGAATATCGGCAAATGCTTCCTCTGATGCTCAGAATTACTCTTATATTTCAATGAGTCAAGAATTTGCAGGAGACATAGGTGATCCTCAGGAATGTAACCTCTATTTCATGTAAAAGCTCACATATTCCAAAAGTCATACATGATCCCACTTCTGTTATCAGATAATATGGCTTTCTATTCTCATTAACCAATCTTGCTCAATTTTGGCCAAGAACCTATCATTTGAATATTTTATCCTTGAAAGCTTCTAGGAAGAAATTCTAAGAAATGTGGTTTCCAGTCTGTGATAAATGAAAGAAAATAGAAAGTAGAGAATCACATGGAGTTACTTTCAGAAAATCTAATACTGTAGGTTTTACTCAGTTATACAGGTAATATAATACTTCTTTTTCTTTTTTTCAGACCAATATATCTTGTTCCATTATGTGATACCTATTTAGAATTGTGCATTTAGATGTAAATCTTTGCCCATCATAGCATAGCATAAGAATTTATAAAGTAATATGTAGGTTTAGCTCAATAAGATTTTATTTCTACCTCAAGAGACTAAACTGATACACTGTAAAAAAAGACAATTCTAATATAGCAGGAGAAAAGCTTTTGTCAATTATTATTTCTAGAGAGCTCAATAATAAAATTACAAGCTTAACCAGTATATCACAAAGAAAGGATATCTAAGAATGACCAAAGGTATTGAAATATATTAGGCATCATTGAAATGCAAAATGAGATCTCTACGCACCTGCCACAACCACTAAAGAGAAACACAGGCAGTACAACCCTCTGTTGAGAATGTGGAGTAACAGCTTGTGGAGTTATCAAGACACAGTCTCACTTTGAAAAAGAGTTTGGTAGAGTATCTACCAAAAAAAAGCACTGAACAATTTTTTACTCTGTAAACCTGTAATTCCACTCCCAGTTACACACTCAAGAACACTGCATTTGTGGAAAAACAAATAATACTTCCAAATATTCATTCCTTCTTCCCAACATCCATGATAGGATTATATTTCTTTTCCCCATTACTGTTGACTTAGCTATAAAACTTGTGAGACCGACCTCATACTGGACAGCATATTCAGAGGCAAAGTGTACTTCCCCAAGTTTTGACTTGCTTTTGGTAATGGAATTCAATGACATGTGAGGGAATTCATTAACCATGTCAGAGGAGAGTTACAGGGACCCATCCCACTACTCTGTGCCAAGTTTAGCCTCATTTAGTCAAACCACAGATAAGGTGTAGACCTTGTAAGGTGAAGCAAATCAATACCATTCAATAGAACCACATTTTTATTTGTGATGCAATGCTATTGTGGCAATATTTAATTGTCACATATTCATGACTTTACTAAGAGACATACAGAGCAATATTTATAGAAGTAATATTTGTAATTTTTAAGATTGGAAACAACCCAACACTCCATCGACAAATGGATAAATAAATTGTGCTGCATCATATAGGAAGATAATACTCAGCAATGAAAATGAACAATTTCTTCACAAAGAACATCCATGAATCTCAAAACAACAATGCTAAGCAATTGACACTGGATAAATGAAATATAAAATGCATGATCCATTTGCATAAAGTACAAAGGAGGTAAAACAAATGCATAGTGACAAAAGATAGGACCTGGCATGGTGACATTGAGGGGGAGAAGTGTGAGTCCTTTCGGTCCTGCCATCTTGCATTCCTTGGATCTGAATACTAATTGAATTGGCATGGCAATTTTGTACAAAATATTCATCTATTTCTATACTTAAACATGTATGATATCTTCTGTGTAGTTTTGTATTTCAATAAAAGCTTATTTTGTTGTGTCTGCTTATTATATGTAATCCTCAGAAAGCCTTAATTTGGAGACACATGATTCTTAAGAAAATGGATAGGGAATTCATCACATTTATAATGTCAAAATAATTTCTCCTTCCAAACTGGGTGCCAAAGTACATGCCTGAAATCCCAGTACTTGGGAGGCTGAGAAGGAGGATCCCAGGTCTGAGGCCAGCCTCGGCAATTTAGCATGAGCCTATGGAACTTGGTGAGACCCTGTTTCAAAGAAATAAAGAAGGCCTGGGGATGTAGCTCAGAGGTAGAATGATGCTGGGTTCAATAATAATAGTAATAATAATAATAATAATAGTTAATAATAATAATAACTTCTCCTTCCATGTGCCTACAAACTCATTCTGTGCCATCTGAATTGTCAAGAGTGTATGTGTAAGCCAGGTGTGATGGCACACGCCTGTAATCCCAGTACCTGGGAGGCTGAGACAGGAGGATTGCAGGTTAAAAGCCAGCCTCAGCAACTTAGCAAGACTCTCAGCAACCTAGCAAGACCCTATTTCCAGATAAAAAAGAAAATAAGTCTGGGGGTATAGCTCAGAGGTAAAATGCCTCTACTTCAATCTCCAGCACCACAAAAAAAAAGAGTGTACATGTAATTAAAATGAAGTTGTTTTAGCAACAAACATCTAGAATTTGGCTTTTGTTTCCGTCCATCACTTGAACGTTAGCCAGTTGGAATTTTATACTGAGGGAAGTTTCTTGAAAATAAATCATTTTCTAAATGTGTATATTGAACTTCTGGCCATCTACTACCACAGTGACTAATCTTTCTTTGCATAATGAATCAAAAAATGCCACAATTCTTATGCAAAATAGGACCAAACAACCTGTGGCTTCCCCTGTGTGTGTGTGTGTGTGTGTGTGTGTGTGCGTGTGTGTTACTGAGAATTGAACCCAGGGCCATTCTACCTCCAGGCTATATACCCCCTGCCCTTTTTAATTTTATTTTGAAACAGGACCTAAGTTGCCAAAGCTGGCCTTCTACCTGCGATCCTCTTGTCTCAGCCTCCCAAGTACTAGGATTACAGGTGTGTGCCACCACCCCCAGCTGGTTTCCCACTCTTGAGGTAGTATAAGAGTTCCTGAACAAATGGGATATTCAGTCTAAGGAAATGAATTCTCTGATCTTCAATTGAACTTCCATTTCTGACACCATCTGCTACTACAGACACTGCTCTGGTGGCCTGGGCTGTGGCTTTGGCTGTCCCATGATTCAATCTAGAAACTTCTAGAGCAACTCAAATCATCTGACATATCCTCCTGGCTTCCTCGATGTTGACTCCAATAATTCTGTTTTCTTTTCAGTCATGGAGACTCTAATCTCCTGAATGTGATGTTGAGGAATTAAGATAAAATGTTATTAGCCAACTTTGCCTTGCTACAATGAATTACCTAACACAGGTTACTTATTAGAAAAAATGATGCTTATTTAGTTCACAGTTTCTGAGGATGAAAGTCTAAGATTGGGTGACCCCATGGGTGTGGACTCTGGTGAGGGTGGTAGGTGGGGGCACATGTGACTGGAACATATACCAAGTAAGCAGCCACAGCTCAAATATAGCGAGCGAGCGAGCGAGCGAGAGAAAGAGAGAGAGATAGGAGAGACTGAGGTTCTACATTCTCCTCAAAAACTGTGGTCCCACATTTCCCTATAACGTCATGTCCCCACTGACCCAAGGACCTCCCTTTAGGCCCCGCCTATCACAGATTCAATCATTCCCAATACTGTCACCCTGAAGGTGAACAAAGCCCTTCTCTTACAATCAACCTTTAGGAGATAGTCAAATCATGCTAAGATCATAGCAAAACGTTTGTAATTTTATTGAAAATACCGCACAGAATGTCTGCCAATTTATAGAAAATATTTCCTTTTTTATTTCAATTTGCTACTGTGTAAGATTTACTACTGTGCAATATCTAATATGCAAAAAATTAGCATCATTTAAGTAAGTTCCTATTAACTTATTAACTTAGAGTTTTTATTAACACTGACTTATTTTCACTAACATTTCTATTAGTTTTATGCATATGAATTATTTTTATGTGTATGATATGTTTGATAGATTTGTAAGTGTTATTTTCATGAAACAATTTTTTTTTTGATTGAACCCAGGGGCGTTCTACCTCCGCGCTACACCCCCGGCCCAATTTTTTTATATTTATTTTGAAACCCTGTCTCACGAAGTTGCGGAGGGCCTCACTAGGTAGAGAGAGAGAGACAGGGAGGGAGAGAGAGAGAGAGAGCTGAGGCTGGCCACAAACCCGGATCCTCTGGTCTCCGCCTCCCAAAGTACTGGGATTACAAGCATGCGCCACCATGCCCGGCTTGAAACAATTTTTTTTAAAAAATGGTGCCTTCCAAATAATTGAATATAGAAAACATCTTATATGAATAATATGATTACAGATTAATTTATTCTCACAAGATATTTTTCAGGTAGCATATTCAAAACTGAAAATGTGTGTGCATATTTGAAAATATCTGACATATAAAAATGTGTTATTCAAAATTATGATAAATTATGCATCACAGTTTCACCAATGTATCAAAAGAATTATCTCCCATTTTTTTCCTAGAGATGGTTATTGTTGTCTTAATGGGTCTTGCAAAATTATGATGTTCTCATAAAGCAAGTGTGGAAATAGAGGGTATTAGAAGACCCGATAGTAGGATTCATGTGATTCACCACTTAGAATATTTCCCAATATACATTTGACACTATACAAATATTAAATAAGTGTATTAATAAGACAGGTAAAGCTCACCACATTTCCTTACCATTCTAGTAAGTGAAACATACCAAATAAAACCTACTCAAATATTTCCACTATCTTCATTTCAGAAGTAAGCATTTTGTGACTCAATAGTATTTTTCATATTCTCACAAAATCTTTAAAGTGAAGGATTTCTCATGGGAATGTGAACTCCTGTGCAGAAGAAGGGTCCACTGTGACAATCACTATCATTCAGTTATTTCCACTGTTCCTATGAGTTGATAAAGAAAATGACCAGGACACTGATCACTTAAATTGAATTCTGTTTTTTAAATATCTTGTGCTAATTTTTAAAACGCCTAGTTTATTTTGTGTTGCTTTAAATATATTATGAAGTATAAAACATGCATACATATGCTAAATGAGTGCTGTGTGCATGTATGCCTCTACCACCCTGTACCTCATCAAGATGTATGATTACAATGCACCAATAAATAAAAAGTACAAATAAGTTTAGAGTGTAATCTATACCTAGATTGAAAAATGGAGCATTAATAACATCCCAGATGCCATTCCCATGTCACCCCAATCCAAGGTAAACAATATCGTGTTTTCTAACAATATAAATAAGTTGTAATTATTTCAACATTTATAAAAATAAAATCATAGTGTGTAGTCTTTCTTAATTTGTTGTTTTATGTTTGTGAGATTCAGACACATTCAGGTAGCAGAACTTGATTTTTTTCTCATTTCTGTCGTGTTCTGTTGTATGAATATAATACAATTTATCACAAAACACATAATTTTGTGCGTTTTTCTTACACTTTAACTATTACATTTCATCTTGCAAAATATGTACATGTATCTGTGGTATATGCACATGGGCAAGAAAATGCTGGGTATAAGGTGCATGCATGTTATATACAATGGATGTAGTCAAAGAGTCTTCCAAAGTGATCATTCCTATTCACATCCTGCCTCCAATGATGTTTTTAATTCCTCCTCATCCTTGCTTAAAATGACTATATTCATGCTATTAAAATTTTAATCAGACAAGTAGATGTTTCTTCACTGCCATTTAGATATAGTCATTTTGTGATGTACCTATTTCATCTTTTGCCCATTTGCCTATTGGATTGCTAGATATATATAGACACATATACATACAAATACACATCAAATATTTTTAATTCTGTGGCTTCCCTTTATTCTATTAATGTTGTATTTTGATGAGCCTTAATTTTCATTTCCCGTATTCCAATCCATTATCATTTTTTATTCTACTATTTATGCGGGGGTTTTTTACTACTCAAAAACCATGGAGATATATTTTTTGGTTTCTGTTTATATACTTGTCCTTTATATTGCTGTATAACTTGTAGAGTCACCTGATAAATTTTTACCTAATGTGAATAAGCAACAACCAAATAATATCTCTTGTATTTTATTGATATTAGAATATTTTATCAGAATAATACTTGGATATATTTCATGTTTGCTAAGAGTTATTTGAAATTGGTCTTGAGTTTTATTAAATGCTTTTTATGCTGTAGTGGAACAGCCATCTGAACTTTCTGTTTTGTTTGTTATTTTCGATCAATCATGTTGACATTTTAACCTTTCTTGTTTATTCTTAAATAACTTCTAACTTATGGAAAAGTTTCAAAAATGTTACAGAATACTATTTTATTCCCAAAACCACTTGACGTGATGCCCCATCACCCTAGAATACTTTAAACATGCATTTCTTGTATCCTATGGAGAAAATAAACATGAAACAACCATCAAAATCAAGAAAGTGACAGTGATGGATTACTGCACTTAATCTTCAGAGTACATTACAGTTTCACAGACTATTCAAATAGTGTTCCTTATAGTAAAAGGTTTTAATTTAAGAATGCATGTTGCTTTTAGTTCTTGTGCCTCTTTAGTCTCTTTGAATCTGAAGAGTTCCTCAGCCTTTCTTTGATTTTCATAGATTTGACACATTTGAGGATTATAGACAAGGTATTTTGAAAAATGTCCCTGGATTTGGGTTTGGTATTCTACTTTTCACTCATGGCTACATTTAGGTTTTGCATTTGGAGAAGGAATATGATTCTATTCTAGCAATGATTCTATGTCCTCCTCTTTCATATTGGCAGATAGTACATAATTTTTATTTGTTTAATTATTAGAAATATTAACCTTATTCAATTATGGTAGTGGCTTCTATGTTTATCTACTCTAAAGATACTCTTTAGTGCTTTGTGATTAATCAGCATTGTGTAATGAATTATTTTGGGACTATGTAAATATTCCATTTCTCTTCAAGTATTCACCCACTACATTTGCACCTCTTCTCATTTGATTATCCAGTTTTGTGTGTATAATAATATTTTATCAAATGGACTATAATATAATTAAATAAGATGCTATCAATATTTAGCTTAATGCTCAAACAATGACAGATTTGGCCAGTATAAGCTAGCTTCTATTTCCTTATTTCATTTATTTATTTAGTGGCACTGGGGATAGAATCCAGGGTCATGCTACCACTGAGCTATACCTCCAGCCATTTTAATTTAATTTTTTTGAAACAGGGTCTCATTAAGTTACTTCTTACTAGCCTTGAACCTGCAATCCTGTCCAGCTTCCCAAGTACTTGGATTACAGATGTGCACTACCACTCCCATCTTTCTGTGTTCTTTCTCATATATCCTATATGTCCTCATCATTTTTCAAGAACTTCTCTTTGTGCAGAAAGATGGTTTGATATCAGCCATACTTTCCTGACCCCAACACTAGTATTAATATGCTTTCCAAAGAGCTTGTTTTCCTTTTTGCTGAGAAAAGCTATTTAAAAACAAAAATCCAGCCAGGAGACATGCTTATAGGTTTTAGGGGGTTGCTATTTGTTCCACTCAGCATTAAAACAGCTATAATCCAAAACAACTGACCATGCAACTTAGAGAAAGAATATTTATTTGCTCACAGTTCTGGATATTTCAGGGGTTCAGTCCATGTCAGGCTGGGTCTGCAGAGCTTAGGGCATGGCAGGAAGAAGCAGAGAGAGGGATAGAGAAAGACTCTGCTCTCACACCATGAATACCAGAAGCAAGAGAACACAGGGATTCAAAGACACAACCAGAGTCCCTAAGACCACACCTCCAGAGACCCATCACCTCCAGCCACACCCCAACTGCCTAAGTTACCACCCAGTAAATCCCTTATAATGGATTTATCCATTAATGAGATTACAACCCTCATGACTTAATTATAACTCTGAACATCCATACATGAGCTCTTCAGGGGATGTTCTATTTCCAAACCATGACACTATTCACAGATCTTCTCAGCAGCCAAACTAAGGAATATATGCATGCACATATGTATACTTATTTTATTCAGAAATATACCCATAATTATATTATTGTATATGTATTAATCTACATTAAATTGTGCATCTGTGACACAGGCCTGGCACCACTATGCTCCCAAGCAAACCTGGCTCCCCTGCACACTTCCAGAATGAACTTCCCCACATGCCCCTGGACCTACCACACAACCAACCAAACAGGAACCTACAGACTCACTTATAGATAAATATCTCTTTCTACAGAATCCAGTCCCTAAAGTCTGGAAGAGGTAAGTACCAAACTATGGAACCAGCCAAGATGTCCATCAACAGATGAATGGATTACAAAACTATGGGATATGTACACAATGAAATTTTATGCAACCATAAAGAAGAACAAAATTACATAATTTGCAGGGAAATGGATGGAATTAGAGAACATAATGCTAAGTGAGATTAGTCAGTCACAAAATGTGAAGTCAGATGTTCTCCCTATTATGTGGAATCTAGGGAGAATAGGGCATAGGAGGGACTCCAGATAAAGATAGAGAAAACCTTAGATGAGTAAAGAAGGTGACCCAACTGAGGGAGATGGGAGGGGAAAGAGGGAAACACCCTAATGCACATGATGTACATACACAAACTTATCAAAGTCAACTACAATGCTGAGCACCAGAAGGAGGGAAGGGGATGGAATAGGAGTGGGAATTGGGGGAGGGCTAATTGACAGATATTTGCATGTATACTTCTACCACCCTGAAGCCCATGAAGATGTATGATTACAATGCACCAATAAATACAAAAAGAGGTGTTTCTTCTTATGTAAAGACATCAATGCAAACCTTCACAAAACATGAAAATTCAAGGAAATACTCCAGTTGTAATAACTGATAGAATTCTGACAGATAAACAAAAAAGAAACTGACTTGCACACAACTATAGAGAGACAACAAAATTGCTTATTACATTAATTCACATGTATATTATTTGTTATCCTCCTAGTTGGTCCCTCATGCATATGACTGCAACTTTAAGTAAATTTTTCAAAATTTGGTTAAGGAAATAGATATGATTTTGCATATTTTGAGCAAAGAGGGATTTAATACAGAGAAGTAAATGTATATTCAACTATAGGAAAGGCCATAGAAACAATAATCCATAAAAACCTGTAATTTCACAAATTCACTGTTATGTTAGATGAAAAAGGAAGCTTTGGGAACCATAGTAAATAGACACTGAAAACCACAGCTTCTGGCAATCTACAAGGCAGTGATTTTAGGGGAACATACTTTTAAAAATCCCCACTTGCCAAAGGTCATGTGTGTTCTTGCTAATGCAACCAAATAATGAATAATACTATGTTTCTTTTCTCCTTTTAAGACTCTTATACTGTAATTATTGTTTATTTTATTTTATCTGATAAATCCTATATGTCTCTGTCCTTCTCAGGAGCCTATCACTAACAGAATCTATGGCGGACTCTCCTAGGAAGTAATTTGGGAAACATAAATACCTGTCAATAGGACATATAAGAGTAAAGAGAGGAGAGGTTTGTGCACAGTTGCCAACAGAACACCCAGTAATGGGTTTCATTCAAGCACATCATGTTCCTTTTTTTCCAACAAAGTCTTGTTTCTAACACCTCCATCTGTAAAGTGTAGAAATGAACATATCAACTATTAAATTCATTGTTTAAAAAACTGAGTTTAATCTTGTTTAGAAGAGGTCAGATTTGCCGCGCGTGGTGGCGCACGCTTGTAATCCCAGTACTTTGGGAGGAAGAGACCGGAGGATCCGGGTTCACGGCCAGCCTCAGGTCTCTCTCTCTCTCTCTCTCTCTCTCTCTCTCTCTCTCCTTAGTGAGGCCCTCCGCAACTTTGTGAGACCCAGTTTCAAAATAAAGTATAAAAAATAGGGCCGGGGGCATAGCGCAGAGGTAGAACACCCCTGCGTTCAATCCCCGGTACCACAAAAAAAAAAAAAAAAAGAAGAGGTCAGACTTCACACAAATGAGAAGATACCTCTCTAGTAATCAACAATGATTCCCATGAATGCATGTTCTCTGCTATGGTCATGCTCCCCCCAGAGAGATCTGAATGAGCACAAGGAATCCTGCATTCAGAGAGCAGAGAACAAGGAAAATCTCACATCTGTACTTGGATATGAACTGAGTCATCATTAGTATCCCATTCTTGGACGTGTTTTGACAACAGGTGTGACATACAAATTTACTAAGTTGCATATTCACTCAAGAGTTTTAACTTGCACATTTGAAGAAAAATTCATAAATATGTACATGGTAAATTGTGTAGTTCAGTGATAAACTCACTTGGACCAAGGCAATAATACTAATAACAAATTTAAAAGTTAAAGAAGAGATGGCATTAAAACAAGAAAAATATAAATAGTTATTCAGTAGTAAAGAATTGTTGCAAACTCTTATCTAGGAGAAATAATTATTTACACCTTAAAAATAAAGTAGGTAATTTGACAATTTTGTAACTTCAGTAATGTTTATATTCATGAACCCATATGTCTACATAGAGACATTCCTAAGTCATAAACTCATATTTCCTTGTGAGATGAAAAGTATAATAACAAAATAGCAATAATTAAGAATAAGAAAAAATGTGCTTTCCATGGAAACTATCCATAGATGTAACCTAACAAAACAGGCTCATATTTGGGTATTCTAAATATAACAAAGATTGCCAAAGATATTTATTTTGATTGTGGGAATCCTGACATAATAAAAAGGGTTCTTAGTTATGAAAGCTTCTTTATGCCTAATAAACTATAAATTCTAAAACTTTGCATGTAAATTAGTGTAAAATATGAGGCTATCACCTGCCTGTGGTTTGTCCCTCCCACCATGGAAGGAGGATAAAAGGCCGTGTACAGACAAGGACATTCACAACTGAGGAAGTTGATAACCTGCTCCTCAACTGAACCTTCTCCTTTCAACACCATGTGCTACTACGGAAACTACTATGGTGGTCTGGGCTATGGCTATGGGTGCCTGGGCTGCGGATATGGCCGCCTAGGTTTTGGCTATGGTGGCCTGGGCTATGGCTATGGTGGCCTGGGCTATGGCTGTGGCGGGTATGGATATAGCTGCTACCGTCCATCATGCTGTGGCAGATACTGGTCCTATGGATTCTACTGAGAAACTTCTGGAGCCACTCAGCTAGTAGAACTCTTCCTCCTGTACTTCTCAAATATCCTCCTATGATTTTTTCTATAACTAACATTTCTTTCTCACAACAATGAAAATTTTACCCTACAATATTTCATCTTCAGGTTGAATATTTCAGATTCAACTTGATTAACCAAAGTCACATATAATACCTCACCATTTATAAAAGTATTTGCATTTAATACTGTATTTCTTTGCTATTCATTGTAACTCAAAAGGTTCAATATAGAATTTTCATTTCATTTTCAATAAATTTTGTGTTTCCTTGAAAAACTCCCTTGCATTTATATTTACTTTTTCTGTCATTTATATGTGCATGTTGAGGTATGTATTTCATTTTCTTCTCCATTTATTCATAGGTAAAAATAGATTTTCCAGAAATACATTGACACCTCTAGAGATTTGGGGTATCCAGATAACAATGCCATGTAACATGGTATCGTTTGTCAGGTAACAGGGGAAGTTCCACTTGCCAACAGTGTGTAGTGCCAGGCTCAGACACATTATGTCCTTCATTTAACATTGTTATTGCTGTAAGAAAAGTTAGGATATTTATTTTATATAGATAGCTTTATTTGGACAAACCTTCAGTTAAAAAAAACTACATTCATGATAAAAGTAGCCTTAGCACAGGCCAGAATACTAATATCAATTTACTAGTGTACATACACAAAGAGATTGCTTCATGGGGGCTCTGTACATACCCCCTCTATAGCTAGGCTTTACTCATAGCAGTTTCTCAAATCTGTATTAGTCAGGATTTGCTAGAGTAACAGAACTCACAGGACACATGTATGGTAAAATGGGATTTATCAAATCAGCTTACAGTCTAAAGCAGTGTAGTCCCAAGTGACCGACTGCACATGGAAAGCCAGAGGAACCAGCAGCTGGTTTAGCGTTCAAAAAGCTGGAGTCTTAGAATCAGAGTGACTGTTAATTCAGTCCCAGTCCAAGATGGAAAGGCTAGAGAAGTGATGCTGAAGTGACTGTCCAGAGAAACGATGGTGAAGATCCAGTTCAAAGAGCTGAAGGCCAGTATCTCAGATGAGAGCAGATAGGCTTTCCTCAGGAAGAACCACCCATACATCCCCCCACAGCTTCCTTCTATTTATCCAGGTCCTGTTCCTATCAGAACAGTGCTGCCTACATCCAGGGCAGGACTTACCCTTCAATCTGCCATTACATAAATCAATCATCTCATCAACACATCCAAAGTCACATCATCTTAGGTGTTTCATAACCCAGTCAGGTTGACAATCCAGACAATCACAAGTCCACCCCTTGTCAATTTGATTCCCAACCCTCTCTTTAAATCATACTAATCTTCAAATATATACCAGAACAATATCAAAATCTTGCCTAACATGATATAACTATACCATGTACAAACAAAAATGCACCAGTTATTTCCCTTAATAGGAGGCAAAATTCTCTGAGAGATGCTTATTCCTGATATGAAATACTATAATGTAGATTTAACAATACTTAAGTACTGATATTAAATCCATCAATATTATGTTACATGATAGAGGAATAAGGGGGGAGAGAAAATATCTGCTTAATATATGTAAATGTATTATATACAAACAAATATATTCTTAACAAAATAGACAATAAATATTCATGGCAATTACAATCCTTGTCTCTGTAACTGGTCTCGTGGCTATAGTTGGTACTTATTGGTGCATTGTGATTGTACAACATAGTGAGAGTCAAAGTGACACAAACATACATACATACATACTTGGTGTGTTTCCCTCTGCATCCCACCCCAGCCCCTCCATTCTTCAGTACATATTAGTGAGATTCACAGTGATACCTTTATATATGGGCATAGTATTATTTGAACTGTTTCTTTACTCAATTCTCCTTTTTCCCTTTCTCCAATCCCCTTCCACTGCTCTACTAGTCTCTCTTCTCATTTATCCAAAGTCCCTTTTGTTTTCTATTTTTTTCCATCTTCCACATAGGAGAGAAAACATATGACCCTTGACTTTCTGAAACTGGCAGATCTCACTTCAAATGGCATAATTTTGTTCTTCATGGCTCAATAAACTTCCATTGTGTGTATATACCACATTTTTGTTATCCATTCATCTGTTGATGGACTTCTACATTGGTTCTATAATTTGGGAATTGGGAATTGTGCTGCTATAAATATGGGTATGCATGTATCACTATAGTATTTGAACTTTAATTCTTTTGGAAAGATACCAAGGTGTAGTATGGCTAGGTCATATGGTAGTTCCATTTCTAGTCTTTTGAGAGACCTCCATACTGATCTCCATAGTGGTTGAAGTAATTTACAATCTCACCAACAGTGTCTGAGAGTTCCTATTTCCCAACATCCTTATATCATTTGTATTCTCAATGATTTCCATTCTAACTGGATTAGATGGAATCTCAGTGTAGTTTTGATTTGCATTCCCCTGATGGCTAATGATGTTGAACATTTCTCTTATACTTGTTGACCACTTGTATTTCTTCTTCTGAGAAGTTTCTACTCACTGTGCTCTTTACATTTCCTAACAACACAACTGCCTCCCTCCACCTGACTCTCAGCTAACAAGTAAATGACATGTAAAATGTTGCAGTGGATCTTAAAAGCTTAAGCCAGGCCTTCTCCAGTTGCTGGTTTTTATTTTCTACAAATGCAAATATCTCTGCATGTGCACAAAACACCTCTGATCTTTGATAAGAGAGGAAGAAGAAAAGTGGCCCATGTCCTCTCTAGCTGTTGGAAAATATCTACAGAAATCCCAGGGCAACCATAAGACAAAAGGAAGCCCCAGAGAATGAGACTGTATTGTGTTTGGATGAGTCAAATACCAGAATTGCAATATCAATGTGATACCTTGTGGAGCCCAGAGAAAATACAGACCTGTGGTGAAGAGGTGACCCTCCTCACCCAGCACAGATGCAGATATGCATTTATCCAGTGCAACTGCAAACATGTATATACTTATATAAGCATGACTAGGCAAGACGCAACACACATGCGCACGCCAAGCTGACATGGACATGTGCCATTTGGCCTGGAACCCTATATAAAGGATAGATCTGTAAAATAAAGCTGCTGTTTGTTCTCCTCCAGATGGCAAGTCTGCATGCTTTCATTTCTCTGGGGATTTTGCCATTGAAACCTCCCCTGAAACCCCAGTTGGCCCCTGACCAGGCCCCCAACAATTGACATAGTCAGCAGGATGAGGTATGAGTGCCCCCAGAGCCCCTCCAGTGGAGCAACCTTGGGAGGAAAAACCCATGGTGGACAAGATGTGACCCCCGGCCTCCCTGTGATTCCTGGTAGCAGACTATCTGGCAGCATGGGCCCTGCCAGATATTAGGATGATGTACAACCCCAGCTGGATGAAGACTGGCAGACACTAGAGGCATTAGAGCAAAATGTTCTAATGGCCTACCGAGAGGCAGCAGGAAGGGTAGCCTGGGTGTTTCTGGTGGTGTGGTGACATGCCAGCTGTGACATTCAGGAGCAAGAGGTTCACCAGCGGTGATGACAGGAAGAATATATAGAGCAACACATAGCAGATGCTGAATGAGTCCTGCATGACCCTAATGAATCCACTTCAACTTCTCACTCTCACTCCCTTAGTCCATAAGGCTCCCTCTGACCCGCCCACCCCTTGATAAGGTGGAAGAAGGTAGAGAAAGAGAGCCTTTGGCCCCTCGGGAAGGAGTCGTGAGACCCTGGCAATCTACCTGCCACACCACCATGACTCAATATATGCCCATGAAATTTATGTGATTTGGCAAAGCAATGTAAGCAAAAAATAGGAGAAACAGTCCCTGAATGGCTGTTGCACCTGTGAGAAGATGGGGCCGATAATACTGAACTGAATCTGATTGAAATGACCCAACTGGCTAGTATAACTATTGTGCCCTCCTTGTGGCAGCAGTTGCTGAATGTCTCTGTGACTAACGCACAAGTCAGGAATTGAACTCTGATTAATTGGTTCATGGCTGCTGCCCACATGGTTTGGAATAATGCAGCCAAGTTGCCAGAGACTGTGAGTAAGTGGACTACCTATTTTGATTTGTGCAGATTATACCTGAGATGGTTATGCAAATGACGATGTTTGAAGCTCAATGTGCTAGCCCAGTTGAAGAGCCATTTATGGATTGTATGAAAGTCCTTATCCTCGCGGTTGGCCCCCAGGGGACCTTTGGCACCACGGCCACCTTCCTGGATGCATATGTTGATCAGCCAGTGCATATAGTAATGGCTGCCTTGACCTGGCTGCAAAACACGGAAGTGTGCTGGCAGGGGGGCACCACCCAAGTGCGAGCCGTAGTGGTCAGAAAGTGGTCAGTCTCCATGGGATTGGTCCCCCAAGTTGAAGAAGAATAAAGCAGAAAACCAAGCGCCTGTGAAAATCAGCCACAGGCAAATGTGGTTTGACTTATTGTCAGCTGGGCTGGCAGAGGAGAAGATAGACTGTCAGCCCAGTGAAGTGCTCCTGGTGCTCTAGTCGCAGCTTTGCCCAAACCAAAGGCATACACCCCTTTATCTCTGAAAAATGCTGAGGAAATAGCTAGAGAGATATGTGTGGCTGACTTTCTCCCAGATTAGGGACTTGGCTGGGGTACCCAGCTGACCTGAGGCTGCCTGTGGAATTGACTATTTATTGGTTCCCCCACAATGTGGAATGTTTCCTGGCACTAATCGATATGGGAGAAGACAGACCTCTCTTTTTGGTAACCCAGATAAATTTACTGGACCTAATACTGCCAGAGAGGGTTTTGAAGAATGTCTTATTTCAGTTCGACCTGCCCCAGTGACTTTGGGAATCAGACATCTACTTCCTAAGCAGTATGATATGTATATATCTCCCATTGCTAAGTATATCCTGGGGGCAGACATACCACAAAGATTGACTGTACAGACAACTATCGGAAAATTCTGGTTAGGAGTATGTGTGGTAAAGATTATCATGCTCCCTTAAAACTCCCCCAAGCCACGAGGACTGTAAAGGACATCCCCATCATGCTCCCTTACAACTCCCCAACCCATGAGATTGTAAGTGTATGGCAGTACAAGTTATCAGGGGGGAATGAGGAAATTGGGCAAACAATACTGAAGAGGCCAGTGTAATTCACCTGACTCATAGCCCATTCTACTCTCCTGTGGGGCCAGTGCAAAACCTGATGATTCCTGGAGCATGACAGTGGAATATTGGGAGTTAAAGTGACACCACCCTTGCATGCAGTGGTACCCAACATTTCAAAACTGACGGACCACCTGTCACATGAACTGGAACAGTTCCATTACATTGTAGACTTGGCGAATGCCTTTTTCTCCACTGGCATTACCTCAGAAAGCCAAGAACTATTTGCTTGTACCTGGAAAATATGTCAATGGACATTTTTGGTATTGCCCCAGAGATATATGCATAGTCCTTCTTTGTGTCATAGCCTGGTGGCACAGGACTTGTCCTGTTGGTGGAAGCCTGAGTCTGTATGATTGCACCATTATATTGATGGCATTATGTTAACTTCTGATTTTCTTACAGAGTTAAAAGCAGCTGCATGTAGTTTCCAAGATGCTCTCTAGAAATGGGGATAGGCTGTCAATGAAAACAAGGTCCAGGGACCTAGGTATTCTGTCAAATTATTTTGAGTTGCCTGGTCAGATAAGACAAAGTTGATACCCAAAGCAGTAATAAATAAAATACAAATGTATGCTCGATTGTAAAATACAAATCCCCCCTAAAATGAAAAACTACATTTACTGCCACCAAGAGGACAGTGACACAGGCACAAACTCTGCGTGTTGTAGACCCTGCCCTTCCTTTCCTACTAACAGTCCAAGTGCATGATGCAGGCTTTGGATGGGGGTTATGGCAGAATCAAGGTGCTAGGAATAGCCCAACAGGATTTTGGCCACAGATATGGAAAGGGACAGAGGCATGCTACTTTCTCATTGAGAAGCAATTATCAGCCATACATGCTGCCCTCTTAGCTAGTGAACCTATTACAGGTACTGGGTCAGTGATAGTACAGAGCACCTACCATATTGAAGGTTGGCTGAGGTCCTGGACTTGTGCCCCCTAGCCAGGGGTTGCACAGATGCCTATTCTGACCAATTAGAGTGTGTATTTAGAGCAACAGGCATGGTTTTCTAGTAGCCCTTTACCTGAACAGCTACATACTCTGTTGGGGTCAGTACAGTTCCAAGTGATAGCTCCCTTGAAACCCATGAAAGTGGGAGATGCCCCAAGTCTATATAAAGAAAGGAAAGCCCCCATACCTTCAGAAGCATGGTATACTGATGGCTCCTGTAAAAAACAGCCACCCACATGGGCAGCTGTGGCCTTGTAGCCCACCACAGAGACTTTTGGGTATGAGACTGGTGCCAGATGCTCTAGCCAATGGGCTGAGCTCTGGGAAGCTTGGTTAGTGACCATAAAGGATACTAGGCCCTTGCATGTCTATACAGACAGATGGGCAGTCTACCAAGGGCTAACCTTGTGGCTGCACTGATGGGCAGCACAAGACTGGTTAATTAGGCATAGTCTGATGTGGGGTAAAGATATGAGGGAGGACCTATGAAAACAGGCCCTCCAAGTGCTCCCAGAACCTTTGTAAATAGTACTGTGGCTTCATAAGAAGCTAGGACACACTGGTGCACATACTATGGGGCTAATAGCCCCAAAATGGGGACTTCCTCTTACTTGTGCTCAGGCACAAGATACTATGCAATAGTGTCCATGATGTTCAGAACACTACCCACAGCAACGTAGGGTTTCTACAACACTGGGACAGGTTCCCCGAGATACTCAACCTTTATACAAATGGCAAGTTGATTATATTGGACCATTGATGATAGACCAAGGATGTTGATACATCATGATGGCTGTAGATATGGCTACAGATTTGGGTTTTGCTAACGTTGTGGTGTAAACCCAAGAAAAACATACTGTTGCTGCCCTTGAACAGTTGTCAGTGGCTTAGGGTCAGCCCTTGGTAGTGGAAAATGACAACAGTACTCATTTTACAGGACAAAAGGTACAGACCTGGGCCAAAGACAATGATGTACAGTGGCAGTTACATGCTGTCTACCAGCCCCAAGAAGCAGGAATAATTGAACATTTTAATGGACTCCTGAAAGAAAAGTTGAGGGTTTTGGCCCTCCGTTGGAAAAGGTGGTGGCACAAGTGCTTGTGGCAGTGTGGCTTTTAAGTGAGCAACCTCACCACATGGGGCATGCCCCTTTAGTTAAGGTAATAGCAGGAATGCCCCACACTGTAAAGGTAACAGGAAGTTTGGAAGACTCCCAAGTGCAACCAGAGGTGAAAGAGAGAACCCTTTTTCTCCCTACACCTAAATCCTTGGCTCCAGGGTGGCAAGATGTCTGGGAGTGGCCCTGGCATGTGCAGGTATCTCAAAAGGCATGGATTAGCCAGGCGTGGTGGTGCACGCTTGTAATCCCAGTACTTTGGGAGGCAGAGACCGGAGGATCCGGGTTCGTGGCCAGCCTCAGCTCTCTCTCACTCTCTCTCACTCTCTCTCTCTTTCTCTCTCTCGCTCTCTACTTTATGAGGCCCTCTGCAACTTTGTGAGACCCAGTTTCAAAATAAAGTATAAAAAATAGGGCCGGGGATGTAGTGCAGAGGTAGAACGCCCCTGGGTTCAATCCCTGGTACCACAAAAAAAAAAAAAAAGCCATGGATTGCATGGGGCCTGGAACAGAAGGCCAAGTTACAACTGGACATTTAGATAGCTGCCTGACCCTGCCTGGCATAGGTCACACTTCTCCCATGGTCGGAAGGCATGATTCTGAAAAATACACAGGTCATAAAACTATGACCTATTCCATTATATATTGTGGAGGATGTTCCTAAACCATTACCTCCTATCCAGGGTGCTTTAATGTGGTACCATTACCCTGTAGCGACCACTATTCCAGCCACTATGCTCTCTCTCTCACAATGAGCATGTTGCTTAAATCTTCCCAGAAGGGAAGGACATACCTATAATTGTTTCTGTTTTGGCCTTGTCCTACTGTCCAGCTTAACAGCAGGGAACAGCCTGCTTTCCTGGGCACACACATTACAAGACTGCACAACACTTCCCATTGTTGCTTCTACACTGAGCTACCAATGGAGGCAGCTAAAGGTCTCCTGTGGTGAAATGCCCCCACTACTGCAGATAATTGGAATACTTTATGAACCTGAAACCACAGCAGCCCAGAATGGGATGAACGATGCCACACAATAGAGAACTTATTGCATCAAGACCATAATAATAACCCCCCTTATTGGGATATACTATAGAGAATGGGTGGGGCTGGTTAATAGGGGAACAAGTAGAGCTTGTAAGCACAGCACCTCTTTGCATAGAACAGGTGAACCAGACTGTGACCAATTGAATTTCTGGATGGTTGCCCCAAGAACTATGTCAAAATGTTACTCATTCACTGGATATCAACTGGTGGTGGATTGGGCAGAAACTAATATGGAAAAGCCCACTGATTTTCTCCCAAATGGCTTTCTCTGAGTTTGGGGACATTATGGTTCGCCGTACTTCCCTGCCAATTGGAGAGGATGATGCACCTGAGGAAGGCTTTACATACAGGAATGAATACTCCCGACTCTTCCCCATAAGCCTACTAGTCGGGGCCCCATTTATCACCACTGGCACCGTGTGCACCAGGCCATGTGATGGTTTTATCCTTTAGCCTGGTTTGTTCAAGGGGGTGGGGTAGTACTATAGATGTAGAGTTACAGGTAAAAACCTTAGCCCAACATGTTGCCAAAGCTTTAAATACATCCTGTTGGGCTCTTTACCTTTTAATGGACAAACCACTTAAGTGGGGAAGGTGGTTTTGCAAAATAAAATGGCATTATTATGTTCACTGTTGCTCAAGGTGGAACATGTGCTCTTCTCCATGTAGAATATTATGTGTACATTCCAGACCACTAGAATCAGGTACAACAAGCCTTAATAAAAATAACTAGAGAGGTACAGGCTATTCATACCTTACAGTAGGACCCACTTACAACCTGGTGGAACTCACTGGGCTCCTCCTGGAGATGGGTATTGACTAACCTTGTCTGCATGGCTGGAGGACTGTCACCTGCTTCACCCTCTAGTGCTATTGTGGTCTTTAGGCCCAATACAGTGCTCTCTGGGTCAAGTTGCACACCGCCACCCTAAAGGGGGTGCAATGTGGGGCCCACAGGAAATGCAGGCCAGCAGTGAGGATGTGACCTTGTTTATCCCGCACAGCTGCAGGCATGTATATAGTAATATAAGTATGATGAGGCAAGATGGAACATACATGTGTATGTCACGCTAGTGTGGTCATGCTCCATTTTGCCCTGAATCCTATATAAGGAACAGTTCTGTAAAATAAAGCTGCTGTTTGTTCTCCTCCTGATGGCAACTCTGTGTGCATTCTTATCGTTTTGGTTCTCAATGCTGAAACCTCCCCTGCAACCACAGCTGGCCCCCAACCAGGCTGCTGACATACCACTACAGTACCCATATCAGAGATACTGACATTTATAGGATTGTGCTACATGGTGACAGTTTCCTTGTGAAACTGTGCTCCTGTGTGATTGGTGATTGTACTTTATTCCTTCCACCTTCATTCTTGTGATTGCTCCTCTACAATTTATAGAAAAAGAGAACCTCCTGGTTGTTGACACTGTGGTTTTGTTGTCTTTCCTCCAGGAAAGGCACTTCCTCACCATATCTGCACATCTATTTATATTTAAAATGGCAGCATTGCCCATAGCATTACAAAAGACTAACACAATTTGCAAAGCTGAAAGAAAAGTTATATAAACTGTTTTTAGATAGCTATAAGATACATAACAAATAATACAATAAATCATTTTTACTCAATATACTTTGCAATATTCATATTTTTACACAAAATCCCTTTAGAAGTATCTTTCTGATAGTCCTCTTCCACAATTTCAACAATTTCATCCTATGAGACCTCATCTCACTGGACCTCATGATAAATAGAAGGTAATAATATTCAGCTCTAAAATATTACTAGATTGTAGTAAAATTAAATATTTGTTGAGGAAATTATATTTATGTATATGTTGATCTCTCTTTTAGCCTGTCTGATAGAAGACTGTAATATGTCTAATATAAACTTACTAAAATTCTTATAAATGAAAAACTTATAAATTCTTAACTTATAAACCCTAACCTTATAAATCCTTATAAATGAAAAAAAGGACAGAATTGCATTTTGACACATGATAAAATACATTTACTCAAGGGTATATTCGTGTATGCCATTTTTAAAGATGATCTTCACCTATTCATCTGAAGCATAATTTCACCAAAACACATCACTGTGCTCTTTTTGTTCATACAATATCTTTCATTTGACACCAGATCTATAAAGAATAATAAAAGGTTATCTTCATTACATTCAAATATTCATCACAAGGACAATCTTGGAGCATAGTCTCATCCAAGCAAAGATTTGCTTTCACAAAACACCTGGCTTCTCAAATAAGAGTTGAGAAAGATCAAGGTGGGTTCAGGCTTTACATGAGCTTCTCTGACTCATCAAATATTTTGAAAAGACATGTTGCTACAGGAACAACCTAGAAACTAAAATAGAAGATAATTCCTGAAAACCAAGCACAGAAGCAACGCGTATATTCCAAACTCAATCTAATTTGCAATCTGAGAATTGGCTGTGGATGTATGTATTACCAAAGGGCATATATATGAGGTTCAAAAATCAGTGATATTTCACTATTTTATTTCCTTACAGCCAAGTTAGTAACATCCACAATTTCTTGATTCCTGTGAATTACTTAGACTAATCTCATGCCTATTTTTATTTTCATATAAAAACAACTATTTTCACTCCTGCTCATTTTAGTTTTAGTGTAAGTTTTGGATTATTTCTTGGAGTTTATTATTATGCATGAGATTTATTGTTTTTATGAACTCTTTGTATTAATATTTTTTACCTCAAACTTTTTGCATATAACCACCTGACTGTAAGAGTCTGGCCATGTTTCATATTTCATTTGTTAGTGGGTTATAAAACTCTATTGACCTATTATAAATAATTTAGAGATATGTAATCACCATCCCAACATTGGAGATATCAATAATTTGATTTCATAGAGCTCCCTGGGATGGGGACACTTCAGTATTTTCAAATGGCTTTGCAAAATTCCCATATTTTATAGCACATAGTGCTATGAATGAGAGAACTAATCATATTGGGAAGCATAATAACACTATTAATATAATCCATTGTCCCAAAAGTGATCATAGTAGGTTCAAACACATAGTAGGACATCACCCAACATCTCCTAAATTATAGAATGCCATTTACTTAAATGATGCATCATATAAAATTATGTAACTTTAGTGAATTTCAAGAATTCCATTGGGGGTATGAGAGAAATTGGAGCTATGCAGCACATCTCCTGAGTCTCACTGTTCAAATGATGGCATTGTTTGTCAGGATGCTCCTTTATAGAATCTAAATAAAGTTTTCATAAAGATGAAGAAATGAAGCTTGGGCAGCTTGTTGGGTGTTTGTTGCCCAACCCTATTAAACTTTCATAGACTGGGTGAAGATAATGATCAATTGTCTTGGCCAATGTGACAAGTGCAGCCAATGTCATAACATCTAAAATCCCTGCACTGTGCAGGTGTTGACATTCGATTTGAGGAAGCAGAATGCTTGATACTGGACTGAAGTTTCAGTTTCTGACACCAAAAGTCATAATAGCATCCTCTATGATGCCTGGTCTCTGATTATGGGCTGCTCACCTTCAGCACAGTATGCTGGTTCAATGGACTCTATTAAGCTTCTTCCTGAGCAGCTTGACCTACAGGTCTCTTCTACTTGTGTTTCCTAATCCACCTCCATATTCACACCAGAAATGCCAACTTAATCCCTGACTGCTAGGAAAAGTAATTCAGACTCAGTATTCTCCATTTTGGTTAACCTAAATCAATGGGATGTCTTATAATTTCTAGAAATGTTTCACACTTTATTTTATTTAGCCTTCTTAGCATATATAGTCACCAGTTGGTTTCTGCAGAAGATTGGTTTCAGAAACCTTGGGGATACCGAACCCATGGTTTCTCAAGTCCTTTATTTAAAATGGTAGAGTACTTGCACATAGCTTCCATATATCCTCCTGTATATTTTAAATCATTGCTATATAACTTCTAATACCTAACACAATGCAATGTAAATTCCATGAAACTAATGTTATACTATTTTATAGAATAATGACAAGAAAATAAATATCTCTACTTGTTCAGTACAGATGCAATTACTTTTGCCAAATAGTTTCTATATGAGTTCAGTTGAGTCTGCAGATGAGGAATCCACAGAGACAGAGGGATTACTGGATATTTATTTTATACATTTCGTACAAGAAACTAAAATTTATGTTTAGTAAACTGCATATCCCTGTTACCTGTGCTCAGTACATTTATATTAATTTCTCTCCATTATGTTTGTTTTTTTCTTTTTGTGTGTTATGTGTGCATGTGAAAGTGAAGAATAGTGATAGAGATAGAGAAATGAGAGTGAAACTCAAACCTATATAATAGAAACAAATACAGAAGAACAACATTTTTTTTATATCTCCTGAAATTTCAGTGTGTCTAAAATGTCAAGGGTCTGAATATCTGTATTGCCATCTAAGGCCACAGGTAATCTGCTTCCTTGTGGTTCAGAAGCCACTGCTTCATCGTATCACATTGTCATTCTCTATTTACATATCAAACTTTTAAATGCCACTTTTGTTCATCAAAATAGTTCTTTTTACAATCACTACCTATAACAACCCTGCCTTTGTCTACTTATCAATATCCAATATTGAGACCGAGTTACTTAGTCCTGTCTACCTACATGACACATGTCGTCGGATGACTGCAACAGGACAGATAGAATCCCTTGTATGGTGGCAGCTGAAGTTTGGCATTAAAGTTCTTCAGAAAGGATCAGTGTGGTAGCTCACACCTGTAATCCAAATACCTGAGAGGCTAAGACAGGAGGATTGCAGGTTTGAGTCTACTCTCAGCAATTTAGCAAGACTCTCAGCAACTTAGTAAGACCCTAAAATAAAATTACAAAATAAAAAGGACTGGGGGTGTAGCTCAGAGGTAGAGTGCCCCTGGGTTCAATCCCAAGTACCAAAAAAGAAAAATAAATCTGCTATTCCCAGTCACTGCCAACCTCTTATACCATCATTTATACATCTTGTCACTCCATATTTTTCCTTTGAAACTCCCCAAAACATTCTCTCCTATTCCATTTTTCTTAAGAATCTCCATGACATTGGGAAATGACAATGAGACAGCAGAATTGCACATGATATTGATTCAAGGACTTTCTCTTTGATTTCCAATAAATTAAAACATTTTACCAAAAGTTGCTTACCATCAAACTATTTTAAAAGTCAGTGCTACTAATGAAATCCTCATGAGCAACAGAGGCACTATACATTATATGGGCACTTGATAATTATTTGAACAAATATGTAATACATATTGTATAGACACATTTTACCGACTGAAGAAAAATAATGATCAATTTCTAAAGAAAGAAAACTTATTTTTCTTTGGAGAAAGAAACTAGAAGTTTCTCCAGTGTGTTCTTGCCACTTCTAGCTTCTCATGCCATGGACAAGAAACCTAGAAATAAGATGAGACACAGGGACAATAGATTTCACACAATACAAAGTCTTAAAACTGATTGACACATGTTTTTAAAGAAATATCAATTCAGTGGCTGAAAGAAGCTAACAAACCTATGTAGAATTTTTCTCAGAAGTCTCAAATACTCTGAATGAGAACCATGGAGGGGAAGCAGGGATTCCACCCTGTCTACGCACCTATGCCTTGTTCAGTCTTCAGTGAGAACAAAGTGTGATGCTGGAAGGACTTACGGGGTCAGAGGATATTTGGGTTCAGTGACGGTATCAGAGTGGGAGCTTCTTCCTTCCTATGAACTCCTCCAATGCCTATACTGACAGTGGTGGTACATAATGTAAATTGATCTTTCTGACTGCCAAATACATTATCTGGACTCTTATAATAGGTCTCATTTGTTTTATATAAGTAATATTTTAATAAATTTTATTAAGAATTTTAAAACATAAAACTAAGTATTTCTATGATTGAGTGTCCCTATTTCCACCAATACATCATCTATCAGCTAACACGAGGGAGCGAAAAGAGGATGGCTTGTTTGGTCCCTCTTATTGTTATTATTTATTTTCTTTTTGTACTGGAGATTAGACTCAGTGCATTCTGTCTCTGAGCTACATCCCCAGCCCCATTGTATTATTTATTTTGAAACAGGGTCTCACTAAGTTGCTGAGGCTGGCCACAAACCTGTGATCCTCCTATCTCAGCCTCCCAAGTACTAGGATTACAGGCATGTGCCACCATGCCCAGTACACAGATTATTTAAGAGATGGTTTACCTCTATGCCTAAGAATGTGTGTGAGAGCAAGTGTGACCCCCTGATTAAAAAATAAATCAGAGTTTTGGTTGGAGTACCCAACTTAAGCTTGTTGTATTACACAGGAACATCAATAACACCTCCATATGGGGTGACAAAGAAAAACATGTAGCAAATATAGTTTCTAAACATGGAATCATACTTTATTCCTTAGAAAGTTGAAATTCCAGGTAAGACTTATTTCAAAAAAAGGAAGAAAGGAAGAAGAAAGAAAGAAAGAAGAAAGAAAGAAAGAAAGAAAGAAAGAAAGAAAGAGTGAAAGAAAGAAGAAAGAGAGAGAAAAAGAAAGACAAAGATGGAGAAAACCTTAGATGAATAAAGGTGACCTAACTGAGGAAGATGGGAGGGGGGAAGGGGGAAACACCCTAATGCACAGGATGTACATACACAAATTTAATCAAAGTCAACTACTATGCTGAGCACCAGAAGGAGGGAAGGGGGAAGGAATGGGGGTGGGAATTGAGGGAGGGCTAATTCACTGATGTGTGCATATATACTTCTACCACCCTAAAACCCATCAAGATGTATGATTACAATGCAAAAAGAAAGAAAGAATGAATCAAAGGAAGGAAGGAAGGAAGGAAGGAAGGAAGGAAGGAAGGAAGAAAGGAAGGGAAGGAGGGAGGGAGGGAGGAAGGGAGGGAGAGAGTAAAAAAGAAGGAAAGAAGGAAAGAAGGAAAGGAAAGGAAAGAAAGAAAGAAAGAAAGAAAGAAAGAAAGAAAGAAAGAGGGAGGGAGGGAGGGAGGGAGGGAGGGAGGAAGGAAGGAAGGAAGGAAGGAAGGAAGGAAGGAAGGAAGAAAGAAAGAAAGAAAGAAAGAAAGAAAGAAAGAAAGAAAGAAAGAAAGAAAGACTTTCTATGGAGGAATGAGAGCAAAACAAAACAAAAATAAAAATTAGACTTTCATGACATATCGTGCTATGTAATCAGGTCATGTGTTCAATTAACTAAATATGTAATGAGGCAGAGCCTTCAAAATAGAACAGGAATATCATATTTTAAAGGCCCATAAATTACTCGTGGACTCCTGACACAGGAGCAAAATCATCTCAGCTATGAGGCCTTGTTTTCTCAACACATGGAGACACTCATGACGTCGTCTGAAGCACATTACTGAGATGGTGTGACCTTGCACGGCCTGTGGTTTCCCCACCCACCGCCAGGTGTATAAAAGGCGCTGGGCAGACAGTGA